>JAWWEO010000023.1:3454526-3474474 GCA_035582975.1 Ormyrus labotus
ATATTTTTTAAATACTTTTCGTGCGACAATAAAGTGTTTAAAAAGAAATTTTTTTTAATATCTCAACTGACTAGAGAATACCTATAGAGCTACCTTAACAATTACTTACTTCAATAATCAGACTTACATCAGCTCGCGATAAACTCGAACGAAAAAAGGAAGATGAATGAAAAACGGATCTCTCCGCTATCGGTTATGCTAATCAGCTTACATCCATCAAACGGCACTGATCCTCTCCGTAAAAGAACCCCAACAAAGGCGGGCCGCCCCGAAAGCTCGCGATCCGAGAGCCCTTCGGAAACAAAAGCGCGTGCCGAGCGTGTCCCCCTCCCGGGGCGCCGTCAAAGCTCTCCTCTCTCTCTCGGCGACATTTAGCAGCTCTCCGCTCCAGAATCCAATAAAGAGAAAGATAATCGGTCATTTACGTCCGCGCGCACGCACGACGCACACACGACGCACACAATGCCCCGGGAAGCTGCACGTGCGACTTGGCTTTGGAAAACGGAGCGAGAGAGAGAGAGGGCGTCCCACTCGAGCTCGCGATCATAATGGCCCTTCTTGTTAAATTGAGCATCGGCCAAGTGATTTACGTTGATTGCCCGTCGCCCGTACTCCCTCTCCCGCAGAGGCCTTCTTGCTCGAGCTTTCCGCCGCGCGAGAGAGCGACGGAGACGGGAGGGAGAGCTTAAGAGTCGACGCTCGGCCCCGCTCTGCACTTCGGGGCTCCGTGGATCAAATTGTCGATGGGACTCTCGAGTCGTCGCTCTCTCGCGATTATACGCGGCGCGGCCGAGGGGCTCGCGCGTCTTTAATGGAGCCCCGAGATATATGATTAGGATTCGATTGCGAGCCGCGGGTTTGATCGCCGCTCGAGGAGGGGAGTTTCGGGTGTTTAGGTTTTTTTTTTTTGTTTTGAAACGTCGGGGCGCTTGACTGCGCTCGAGTTCTTCTTTAGTATTTTCAAAAAAGTTTTTTATGTAACACTAATCTTCGTCCGATAATGGGTTTTTTTGAAACAAAGCCAAAAATTCATCGCAATACGTTACTGCTTCCACTTACATTTTCACGGAAAAATCGAAGGAAACTCAAAAATCCCCCCCTGAAAACGAAGAACTCGGCACTCGGGGAGACGGTTTTCTCCCCAAAAGCTTCTTTCCCCTCAGCGATTCTCGAGCCTCTCTCTCTCTCTCTCTCTCTCTCTCTCCTCGGTCGGAGGCATAAACGAAGCCCGAAGAATGCCCGGCCTTCAAAAACAGAGACGCGCCGCGGGGAGAGAGAGAGAGAGAGTTCATGCCGGGGCCATTTAACGGTCTTAGCGAAATTGAGTCATCGCGCGGTTCGCCCGGAATCTCGGATATTTTCCTCCCGATGTGCCTCTGCCCCGCGCCTCTCTCTCTCTCCCCCCGAGAGCCCTTTTGCTTTACGGAGGACTCGCGAATTGAATGCAAATGCCGCCGAGCGGTAATCTCGACGCTCTTAGACGCCGCCGCCTCCCTTCCTTCCCCTTTTATTTTTCAGGGCGAGGGAGGGAGGTTTTATTGCCTGTTAGCGAGGGAATTTTTTCTAGTGGGCTCCGGAGGACGGGGCTAGTTCGGATATTCGTTTAAGGAGCCGCGCCGAGCTGATTTTTATTCGGTCCTGAAGGTGTGCGATTGATTTAATAAATGGCGGCGGGGCTTTTATCGCGTTATTTCATTTTCTCGGGTGTTCCGGGAAATTTTACGCGAAGCGAAGGTCATTTCCCGATTCCTTCTCTGTCGCGTCGAGGCGTATTTTTCGTCGCGTTTTTCGAGGCAATGAAAAAGCTTCGATCTCGAGCGGCCGAGTCGACCGATTTCCTCTCGAGCGGACGTTTTATTATTTGATTTTATATCAATTTTGTCAACCGTTAGCCGCTGCGTTCAGCTGCCTTTTGAGAATTTCGAAATTTTTGCCCCAGTTTCCGAAAATCAACTCTTTGCACGTCAGAAACGAGGTTCCCCAGATTCGTTTTACAGATGTTTCACCCCTTTTCCAGGCTTAAAACCCTCGGCGTCGCATTCAGCATCCTGCGGTCGAAACTCCGAAAATCGCCGCGGAAACGGACACCATCGGTATATTCGGTCGCAGTTAAAATTATTCACTTTTACAATCGACCTCCGCTAATCCAGGGGCTTAACTTCATTTTTTTTTTCGTGCTCGCCGATAAAAAAGGACCCCGGCATTCCGGCGCGAAATTGGGCATATAATACAGACGCACTTGGCCGCCGCCCCCCGCCGCCGGCTCGAGTACTCACTCATTAGTGCGGCAGTCGAGTAGCTAATTAACTCTAGGGTCAGCCGAGTGTACGCGCGCGCGCCCGCGAGTCGGCGAACAGGCAGTTTAAACTTTCGCCTTTGTCCGAACGCTGCGCGCCGCTCGCCGCCGCCGCCGCCGAGCTTTTTTTTTCTCGCGGCGCGCGCTATATGCTGCTTTTTTTTTTTTTTTTTTAATGTCTTTAAATAAGGCGGCTGGGGGTATTGTTTTTTTTTTTTGTTTTTTTTTGACGTCGCGAGCGAAAAAGTATTTATTTTCCTGTGATGAAATCGGTTTTTATCAGATTTATATGCAATAAGTTTGGCGATTCGGTTATTACTTGTAAACAGGAAAAAAAGATTGCTTTGTAAGGGTGTGTCTTTTGAAATAATAACTTAGCGGGCGGGAAAGGATACCGAGCTAGTTTAAACAAAATCGTAGAAGTTTCTCGGTAAAGGTATCGGGGCAGAGAAGAGTTATCTGCTCTCCGCGTACCGCGTATTTATTTACATCGCCCCCCACGTCATTCGATGTAAATACGTGAATATACACGTACGATCTCGATCGCAGCTGGAATTTAAAAATTTTAACGTCCTTCCAGCTTTTATATAATTATAAATGAGAGTGTAAAATAAAAATGTTCGATTTAGCTTTTGTGTTTCGCTTCGAAAATAATTCGCATTAAAAGATCCAGGGGATAAAACAGTTATCGTATCGCACAGAGTCACGTTTATTTAACAAACTAATCCAACGCAATTCCCCTGTTTTTCCTACATCCCCCGTTAGACTCGACTCGAAAGATTAAAATCGAATTCGTCCGTTTCGCCGAGCTTCAAAAAACTAATTACAACTCACTCCTCTCCTCGCGCGCCTTGGCTTCGCCGCTCTCTCGTCCGCTTCTCGTCGGAGTTCAATAAAGTATCGAAGTCGTAGAACGAGAGAGAGAGAGGCGCGAAGCTCGGCTCTCTCCTCCGTCCCTCCGTCTAAAATTCATTAAAGGAATCGTCCGGCGAAGGCTGATAAGTGCCGAGAGAGAGAGAGAGAGAGAGAGAGAGAGAGAGAGAGAGAGAGAGAAGCAGCTCCTCGAAAGGAGAGAGATAAAGGCACACCAGAAGCGGAGCTGCTTCAAAGAAACGTCGCCGGGGAATATTAAATTTCGCTCTCCGGGAGGAGCGACTCCCCGGAATCGCGCCGCGGTGGTGCCTTGTTGTTTTCCCCGGACGCGGAAATAAGGCGACAATCGCGCGCGCGCCTTTGGCTCTCCTTCTTTCGACTGTCCTCGGCGGCCGAGAGAGAGAGGAGGATATTCGGAGAGAGAGAGTTGCTTTGCCGCCGCCGACGACGACGCGAATAATCCGCTGAATTATTTATGAGGGATCCGCGGAGCGTTTGATTGGAGATGATGCTTAATGCCGCGGAAACGCGGAGGAGATCGCGAAATTGATCGCGACGGGCGTATTTATTTGCATATACTGATAATTATCGACTGCCCTCGCGGGTGTCTTGGGAAAAATAATATGCCGGGGGGGGAGGAATTATACATGACCGTGACTGCATTCGTTTCGCGGTGCTTTTGCGAACCGCCGATTTCGGAGTGTAGTGCCTTCGCCCGGTGGGTTATCGACCGATTAATATTCATCGGCGGTACGTTTTTTAATTATAGAATGGAGAGCAGGTCCTTTCGAGCAAAGTCTATTAGTTTACATGCCTTCCCGGGGAAAATAACGATGTTTCATCTTACACAATAAAAGATAGAATGTATCGACTCGCCAAAGCGTACGAATTTCTTATAAATCCGCAACTTCCTCCAGACCTCTCTCGCCTTCCGGGAACGAAAAATCCCCCGTCGGAATTATTATCGGCATTTCCGCGGACTCCGCGACTCTCCGTCAGCGCGTCTTCGAGTTTCGAAAAGTGCATAAACGCGCCGCGCGCGGCGATTAAAACCGAGGGAGCCGCCCGAACAATGTCCGCGCGCGGCTCCCTCGAGAGGGAAGCCCTCCGCTTCTTTTTTTTCTTTTCATTCCTCCTTCGTCCGTGAAGGGGGGGGCAAACTGCATCGCCAAGTTTCGCGCGGCGCGTCTCGAAAACCGTTAGGGCGTAATTATGCGCGCGGGAGAGTTCAACCTTGTAAGAGCGCTCTCCGATAATTAACGGCGCGAGGAGGAAGTTCCGAGAGACCGGGCGCGCTTTCCGCGATTCGACGCCGCGCCGGACTTGTTGTTTTTTGCGGCGGCGATTCGAGGCGGTTTGCCGAAGCGGCTTTTCGACGTACGTGCGATATGCCTTTTGTTTAGCGGCTTTTTCGCGATTTCGAATTATGTACAACCGCTAGTTGTAGGTCAGATTTTTCGAAAAATTAACGTACAGCCTTATATAGTTTCTAATTTTTATAAATAGAAACTCGGCCCACTCGAAACTCTCGTCCAGACCCGCTTCCGCGCAAAAAGTATCCCATTCAAAAAAGTTTCCCACTCGAAAAAATCCGACGACGAGTCTCTCTCGTTCCCCAGCTTTATCTCGGCACTCCATCCTCCTCCGCTTCTTCGAATCCCCGAACCGAGGCGTGTACCCCCAATCGAAGTCCGAAATTCTCAGAAGCCGCGCACGAATTTAGAGAATAGCCGCAAAGTTGATGATCGATCTCTCTCTCCAAGTCGACGCGACGTACATCGCACAGACGCTTGCTCGGAGATGGTATCTGCTCGGTATATATCGCCGATCTCCGGGGCAGACGCAGCTCTGCGTGACGTAACGATTACGAGCGGCCGATTATGCGCGCCGCCGTTGCGCAATCGATGTCGACACGGGGGGACAAAGAGAGCTGCTGCCGCCGCCGAAGAGAGGACGGCTTTAGCTTTCTTGGAACATAGGAAAAGGCGGGAGCAGCTGCGGAAAGTTTGCTGTGTTTTTTTTCTTTTTTTTTCGAGATGTACGTCTTCTTCCTGGGACGCTTGGAAATTGAAAGGCGACGGAGTCGATTAGATTTTGGGAAGGAATAAACTCCGCGCGTCTCTTCCACCTTCAAAGGCCGACGAGCAACGGCGAAGAGGGGCGATCTTTCGAATTTTTCGCGGAATGATTGAGAGGCGCGAGCCGGTGTTCTAAAGAATTCACGTATTTTTACACCGATTCTCGGATGTTATTTTTAGCGAGAGCTCCTCGGCGCTGTAATAAACTGTCCAACGAGACAAATTACTCGCTTAAATAAAGAATTTACGGAAATAACGCTCTGTGAAACTCTGCGCGAGGCGGAGAGCCGCGCTCGAAAATCGTCGGGAAAATATACATTTTCGAGCATTAAACGCTCTCGCAAATTTCATTAAAATAATGACTCGCGCCCCGGTTATAAATATTTCGAATTTCCGTACGAAAACGGGGCTAATTAGCTTAATTAAATTTCCCGAAAAACGCGCGCGAGCCTCCCCCCTTCAAACTGCGACGCGCGAGAACGCACTTCGTATAAATTTAATTTAAATTTTCCGCGGGATAAATATATATATATATTTAAAATTTTCAAAAAAAAAAAAAAAAAAAAGAAAAAATTGACCGATCGATCTTGTAATTGCAGGCCGCAACGAGCTCATCGCTCGGTACATCAAGCTGAGAACCGGCAAGACGAGGACGCGGAAGCAGGTCTCTTCACACATACAGGTCCTTGCGAGAAGAAAACTGCGGGAGATCCAGGCGAAGCTTAAAGTGGTGAGTAGCGGCTGGTTTTCGGTTACTGGAATGATATACGAGAGTCCTGGCTGTGTATACATAGTCGTTTTATACATCTTTCGTTTTCACCCAGTTTATATATATATATATATCCTATTTTCTTTTTTTTTTTTTTTTTGTTGCATATTGCACTTTTTTGCAAGTCATTATCGTGAGTCATCGATGTACCATTTTTTTCTTTTCATTCGTGTTTAGGTCGGAGTGTAGATGAGCTTGTATCATAGTAGGTGTAGTTCGCTGGTTCCTTTCTCGCTGGCGATTTCTTTTGTTAGGTCATAATGTTTAGGGGACAAGAGTTCTGTTCACCTATTCATCATAAACTTTCTAATCCTGGTGGAAATCCTGTTCCATAAGTAATACGTATTTTGAAATGGAATTATTGACAATGTTTAAAACAGACTGTTTTTTGGATCAGTGTAAAGAATATTATCGGCTATAAAATAGAGTAAATTTTTTTGTTTTTCAAATTACCAAATGATTTATTCGTATATGCTGTTTACTTACATTTTTATAAATTAGTCGTTTGATATATTTTTTTTTTAAAAATTCAGAATGACAATTGAAACCTAATAAAAATATTTGAGATCGACGTTCAATCCGTCAAACGCATCAAGCTGATCCAAAAAAATCCCAAGAACAAGCAACATTCAAAGGATTAAAAATTCACCAGGAGTGAGTCATATCTAATAACTCTTTACAATTTCAACCTACAAGCAGCATCCATCCCCCAAAGTCACCGCCAATCTCCCCCATAAGCAATCACTCGCTAATTCCTCAAAAAGCAGACGTCACAAGTACCCTCGCGCCGTCGCATCGTAGAATCCAGTTGACAAACCCGTCCATCAACCGAAGCTAAAAAAAAAAAAGAACCGGCCAAAGCACAGAAAATATATAAAGTCGCCGTTGTCCTCCCCCGCTCGGCATCGCGGAAAATCCGGGGCCCCGTTAACGAGGCTGCTCGTTACACTTTCGGGGGAGGGAGGGCCGCGCTAAAAACGCCCGGTAAATCAGCCCGGAAAAATGAACCTCCCCCCGAATACGCGCGTCTGAATTATTATCGGTTACGATTCGCGAGCCGCCGGTCGATAAATCACGGCAGCCGGGCGAACGGATCGACGGAGGGAAACAATGGGCCGTGGATAACGGCCGATAGGGCGGCCGAATCGCGAGTTTTAATAAGGACACGCTTTGGCTTCCGGCGATTAATACTTTCCGCGACGAGCGACAGTCGATAAAAAACCGTGAAATCTGGTAATACGGGGAAACTAAAAAGATGTCGGAGTCGGGCTGTTGCACGTATTTCTTTTTCTCTGAATACTAAATAATTACTGTCACGATATGTAACTAAAGGTATTTCCCACGTTGGTATATCAATAAAGTACTATATTCCACCTGATTTTTAGCAAAAAAATTACCTTCGAAAACGTAATTTGACAACTATACAAAAGTAAAGAGTCAGGCGAGAGAGACAACTGCCCAGCTCCGACATCCTCTTAATCCCTTATTAATATTCTCGTGGCAGTCGCGGTTTTCCTCAGAAAAGGCACACACCAACCCGCAGCCGCCATAAATTAGGTGAAAAAGCGTCATAAATCTCGGCAGTGAATCTTTGGCCGGGGGGTGGCCGCCTTGGCGATTGTGTCGCGGGGGGGGGGGGGTGGGGAGGAGGGACGAGAGACTCGGCACCGGTAATGTATACGCTGTTTCGCGCCGCTCGCCGACAAAGGGGTTGACCGCCACCCCCCCGCCGCCGACGTCGCTTGACCGCCCCCCCCCCGCATGCCGGAGCGACGTTATTCACGACAACCGGCCCCGCCAAGTAATTTTCTCCGGGGGGGCTTCCGCTTCCGGTGTCCCGCCCGGCAGTCGGACGTGGCTAAGAAACGCGGGATTTCGGAGACGACGCGGCGAGAGTAGACTCTCTCTCTCTAGCTGTCGATAAAGGCTGCAGGCGTCAGTTTCGAGGAGGCGCGCGGAATGCTCGCGGGAATTTTTTAAACGAGACCGCGAGCAAAGTGCTTTATTTTCGAGAAGCTGTTTAAAAGATACAGATAGTTAAACGTACGACGGAAAAACAGCGCTTTTAATACGTTCGCTTACGTAACCCGCATTAAGCACACTGCAAACGAGCGCGTACTTCAGATACATAATAATTTTCAATAACGCCGAGAGTAAATGTATAATAGGCGAGGAAGGTTATTTATCCCGGAAATTCCCTTTGGTAACCCAATTTTTCCCCGCTCCTCCGCCGTCGGGGCTCCGTTTAATCGCGAAATTGCCGACGAGCTACGGAAAAAAGTGTGGCGCTTTTCCGTCGGTCGCGCCCTCGTTATTCCGCGTACACGATGCTCTCGCGATATAATTTTAACACGCGCGATGTAATAAAAATATTTATCGTGCCTCCGTCGGAGCATTAAATTAATTAATATCGCGAGCGCATAATGAACGTTTTGAATACTCCGGATTTCGCGTTGTATCGTTATATATATATATATACATAATGTAAATTTTCGATGATATTTTTAAAAACTCGGTGAAATATCTGAAATTCCCCGGGACGTTATATATAACGATGCGCCCCGCGCGTCTCAATTAAGTGAATTAATTTCGAGTTGATGCAGATTTTCATTTCGACGCCGGGAATTCAGGCTCTCTCGCGCGCGAGCGGCGTTCATAAAACTCGAGCATTTTTCAATTAAAACTCAAATCTAGCAACTGCCGCCGACTCGCGGGACAGAATCTCTTTTTGAAGATTATTAAAAAAATAATAGAAACGCCACACAGCTGGAATGATCGGACCACCAAAATGTAGTACTTTATTAACGATCGATTAGCGAAACTGATCTGAAAATAAAGCACATTCAGGGTAGAATTTTGGCGCTCGATAGTTTTTGCTCAAAAGATTTTGAAAATTTTCAACGCCGACGGAGCAAAAGCGCGTCAAAAAAATTTCCCCGTCCAAACTAATTCCTCGACGAAATATATATCGAAATTCCGAAAAATTGGCCCTTACAGAGCAGAGGCGAAACGAGCCCACGGGAAAAGCGTGCGCGCAGCCTCGAATTTCCGACAAAGCCCGAATTTTCAGCCCCCGAAAGCAGCAGGCCTTCGCAAAAATCGCTCGGATTTCGCAGAGGCGAGCCTTTCGGGAGGGGGGGAGGCTTAAAGTCGGCGGGCCGTAAATTTACGAGGGCCGGCCGACTGTACGACGATATAACTCGCGTCATCGGCCGAAATATCGACGGGCCACTTCACGAGGCGAGTTGTACACTTTGTATCTTCGCGCTGCAAAATTTCGGAGGGGGGAGGCGCGCGAATTTACGAGCCGAGAGAGAGAGAGAGAGAGCTAAATTGAGAGAGGGAAAAGCGCGCGGAAAATCCGAGCCGATGCGTGTAATTAACGTTTCATCCCGCCGTTAAATAACGAAATTGGATTATCCCCGCGCGCCGCGCGCTTCGATTGATTAGGATTTCCCGAGGTTGTTTTTATTTTCTTTTTTTTATCCCCCGTCGTTCCGCGAATTGCGCCCGAACGGGCTTTGTTACACTAAATTTATAGTTAAAAGGCCGGGCGGCTCGGGTTTAAATGAGAGTTCATTGTTGGATTGTTGCTGCGCGCGTAATTATTCCGGGGCACCGGGAGTTTTTCATTTATCTGCAAAGCTACGGGGATTGAATTAAAAGCGGCGGGAGGGTTGGAGGTGCCTCCGACACGGTCAAAGTCAATGTTTGGATTTCGTTTTCGAATTCGCGTCGGTTTTTTGTGACAAATTGTTATTCGATTCGACTTGATTCTCCGGGGCTGTTTGCGCGGTGCTCTCTTACTTTGTGTCAGTCGATTCTCGTTTTGTAATTAAATGTGTTATTTGAATATCAGATTAATTTTATAATTGACTAAATGGAAAACCTTATCAATTAATGGAAAACGAATCGAATTCGTTCGGAATTAAAAGCGTTTTTATTGTAAAATTGTTAAATGATTATTTAGTTAACGTTTCGAAGAATGAGGTAACGTGATAAAATTCATGAATTTTTTAAGAATAGTGCTTTTAGCGTTTTTAGACTTCGACAACAAAACAAAAATCCAGTCGTTACAAAAGCTTTTACTTTTTCAAAAAACCTCATTCTTAAATAATCGGAATTTCGTTTATTCGAATTCAACGCAACCAAGACCTATTTTTAATCAATTTAAAGAAACAAAAACACCTAAAAAATCTAAGCAGAACAGTAGAGTTAATCAGGAGAACGGAACGTGAAATGCACCGCCAGGCGGTAATATCATTTTTCCGCATAAAAGGGGGCATTACTCCCTTTGAGAGCCCGGAAATCCTCAGTGAGTCAGGAGGCTGCAGTCCGCCGCTCATTGAATCCAAAGGTGCGACTCCTCTCCTCATTCATTCGCCGCCGTCTTCCCCGCATCAAAGTGGGTCTCTTTATAAGGCGAGCTTTCGCCGAGACTCCGTTATTCCATAAGTCGTCACGGCACATCTCGGGATGGGATCGAGTTTTAATTAGAAGTGCTACGCGCCGAGATCAAATGGGTCTTCGTGTATAATTTTAAAAATAAGTAACGAAACTAACGTAAATTCTGATGTTTATGTTGAGAAAAAATTTCTTGAAATCAAAGAAAACTTCATTGCGGGCAATCGGTTAAATATTTTTTTTTATTAAAAATTCTTTAATTCAAAGACCCCTTTTTAATGGAAAGAAATTTCCTTTTTTTAATTTTCTTCCCATTAAAAAGGGGCTTTTGAACTAAAGAACGTTTTCTTTGAATCAAAAAAATATGTAACTGAATGCCGCAAAAAAGTTTTCTTTGATTTCAAGAAATTTTTTTCTCACAAGGAAACTACCCCAACCTGACCTCACCGATTTTAATACTTTTTTTGATATGTTTTAGTACATCGAAAAATATTTGACACGTATTTTTTCGTTCGTACTAATTTGGCGATTTAAGGGGTGAAAACCGCCCCTAAAGTTCACCTCCAAAAATGGATTTTTCCTGCATCTCTCGATGAAAATAATACACAAATACTTGTTTTCGAGTAACAAATAATATTTACTTTGTTTCACCGAAAAATTCGAAATGGTTTCCGAGAAATGTAGGAGAAACCATTTTTTGCTTTGAACTTAAGGGGCGGTTTTCACCCCTTAAATCGCCGAATTAGCACGAACGAAAAAATACGTGTCAAATATTAAAAGTATTAAAACCGGTGAGGTCGGATTGGAGTAGTGTCCTTGTCAGTGTACCCGCCAAACGACACCGTCTACATTCGCAACGATCTCATCACATATTCATCCATCGACGATCATCAAAAAACGATCTCGCCTTCGCCCCATAACCCCCTCTAAAAAAAAAAAAAAAAATCCATCTCCGCACGGAGTTTTGCGAGAAGAAGCTGTGTCTGAAGGTGGTGTTTGTGTGTGAATGTCGCCAGGACCACGCGGCGAAGGAGAAGGCGCTGCAGACAATGTCGAGCATGTCGAGCGCCCAGATAGTCTCGGCCGGCAGCGCGATACACAACAAGATGCCCCCCGCCCTGGTAGGGCCCCTAGCCCTTCACGCTTCCACCCCCGTCTCCTATTCCGGAGCGGTAAGTCCCCGAGAGAAAAAACTCACGCGCACCGAAGCGACTCTCGCACTTCTTTTTATTTCTTTTCTACGAGCTCTCTTTGCTGTACTCACTTCGCTGCTGATGCTGCTGCTGATGGTTATATACTGTGGGCCCCCCCGGGGAGGATTCTCTCTTTTTTTTTTTCGTTTTTTTTTTTGCGTCCGTTACGAACTGAGTTGGTGAAATCTTGAAAAGTTCTTTTTGTGTACGAATAATTCGTTTTTTTAGCTCTAAAATTAACAAGTTAATTAATTTTCTTGCTTCGACGCGGTTTGATTAATTGCAACGGTGTCGGTATAAATTTCGAATGATTTCGAATATTCGAACGGACTATCAAGTAAAATCGAGCAAATGAATTCGCCACTTTTTTCCGCCTTCGTCTCGACTAAATGAAATACATTCGCGATTTAGCGATATCGTTCGGCTTTTAAAACCACAGAAAAGAAGAGAGAATCTTGGTGTTTCTAATGCGGTCAAAGTCTACTTTACTAATCCGCTAATGATCCCTCAGCCGCGCGCCAATTAACCTGCGAAAGTTCACTTCTCGCTTACGACTCTCAGTCGGGAGTTTTTTCGATTTGTATCGTCCTTTTTTCTGTGTTCTGTTCGAGCTTTGAATTGTATAATCCTATGTGTGCTTTTTTTTTTGTTTTACTCACCAAGTACGGTCAGCTTCGTTTTCTCGTTTGTCTGTGCAACAATGAATTAACCCGCATTAATACCAAAATTAAAAAAAAAAAAAAACAGGACGGCACGCTCTTTCGACCCGCGAAAAGAGCGGCGAAGAAAACCGAGAAGGACGACGATCCCTCGTGGCGTGTATGCATAACGCACGCGCTTTTAAAGCGCAATTAGCATACAATAGTTTCTCGTTCAACGGAAATAAGCCTCTCGATTCTTCTCCCGCTCGTCGAACACGCCTCCGAGTCCACGTGATCTCGAGGGTGGACTTTCTCGAAAGAATTGTTAGATCGAAGAGAAAAATTAACAAAAAAAAAAAATAGAAATTCGGGCCAAACGATATAACCAATGCTTGCTTCCCCCTCTCCCCCCTCCTTTCCTTCCTCGGCAAGTTCCTCGAGCGAAGAACAGCTTTTTCGCAGCGAGACGACTAACTCCTTTGGTGGAACCTCCCGAACGTCGCTGCCGCCCCTGGGGGTGCCCTTGTTGTGTATTGTTGAGGGAACAGTTGCGTTTCGTCACACGTATGCGAATAACTTTCTCCGCGGGGGGGTAGCTGCTTTTCAATAACTCAGAAGGAGAAACTGCACGATGTGTATTTTGCTATTTTTTTTTTCTTGATTTTTTTTCGGCTTTTTCTGTGTATACACCGCGGTTCACTGCGATCCATTGGTTTACGGATTGTTCGCAAGGGTCGAAGTAACCCACCCCTCGCGAAAAAGGGACGAAAAATGTTAAACCAATGGATTCGTGCTTATTATGATTAACAATTAACGAGAGCAGCATACGTTTGTCGAAAAGGCGCTGAACCATTGATGTGGCTTACAAATTTCTTTTGTCAATGTCTGTCGCGTCTCGAAGATACATAACTTTATATATATACATATATGTTGAAAAACCCGTGGATTAACCCGCTTCAGCCAGCGCTCCTCGCCGAAAGCTCTCTAACTTGTCTCTCTCTCTCGCTTCCTTCCAGCAATTCTGGCAGCCGGGCCTGCAGCCGGGCACGTCGCAGGACGTGAAGCCGTTCCCCCAGCCGGCCTACACCGGGAAGCCGGCGACCGCCGTGTCGAGCGAGATCGTCCAGACGCAGCCGCCGCCGCCCTGGGAGGGCCGGGCCATCGCCACCCACAAGCTCAGGCTCGTCGAGTTCTCCGCTTTCATGGAACAGCAGCGCGACCAGGACAACTACCAGAGGCACCTCTTCGTCCACATAGGCGGCTCGGCGACGTACACCGATCCCCTCCTCGAGGCAGTCGACGTCAGGCAGATATACGACAAATTCCCGGAGAAGAAGGGCGGCCTCAAGGAGCTCTACGACAAGGGCCCCCAGGCGGCCTTCTTCCTCGTCAAGTTCTGGGCTGATCTCAATACCAACATCCAGGACGAGGCCGGGGCCTTCTACGGCGTCACGAGCCAGTAAGTTTACCCCCCGAAGCAAGCTTGTGTTTCCAAGTCATGTTGTATCGTTCAATTGCTGTATAAGCACGTTAACACGCTCGAACATCGATGTATCTCCGCGCTCTCTACATTTTTTTATTCTTTCTGCTGGTTCAGAAAAGAGCTTTCACTCCTTATTTTTCGTTTCTTTCAAAATTCAAAATCAATTTCTCTTTCAAGTGCATTTGCATTAAATCTAATGTATTATTGAGAAAGATTGGCATTAATACATATTTAATGTTGAAAAAACTTAAATTTAATGTACAATTGTTATATTTTTTTAACAGTGTAGAGTAAATTTAAAAAGAGTAGAGCTCGCGATAAAAGCCATTGTCAAAGAGTGAAAATAAAAAAAGAAAAAAATTTAGAGAACACACAAAGCAAGCCAACTCGCCCGGGGCTCATTTCGCTAACGCTCCGCCTCTCTTTTTCGTGCAACAGGTACGAGAGCAACGAGAACATGACGATAACGTGTTCGACGAAGGTCTGCTCGTTCGGCAAGCAGGTCGTGGAGAAGGTCGAGACGGAGTACGCGAGGTTCGAGAACGGAAGGTTCGTCTATCGCATCAGCCGTTCGCCCATGTGCGAGTACATGATCAATTTCATTCACAAGCTGAAGCACCTGCCGGAAAAGTACATGATGAACAGCGTCCTCGAAAACTTCACCATCTTACAGGTAACATAACCTTAATTCACTCGATGCACTCGTACAAATTCGTCCGCTTCGTTCGCTAAAATTCGGATGTTTTTGCAGGTCGTCACAAACAGAGACACGCAGGAAACGTTACTCTGTACAGCCTACGTCTTCGAGGTCTCGACGTCCGAGCACGGTGCTCAGCATCACATATACAGACTGGTCAAAGACTAGCCTGCTCAATGAATCTGCTCGCCGTGCAGCCCATCCACCCCCATCAGTGCCTACAAACACTTATCACGAACACACGCTCATTAAATACACGCGCTTCAGCGTCTCTCGACCAGTCGCACACACATACACACACACACACACACGACCACGTACAACACTCACGCACGCAGATACACATACGAGAAAGCTGAGAGGATATCCACGCGACAGAAGCTGGCAGACAAGTAGACAATTTATTTCGAGGCTCTAGACGATTTCGATCCAGCGTGAAGAAGCGAAGATTCAAAGATGGGTTTTAACAAACACATGTACACACGACACGGGACACACAGAGGACGTACCCAAACACACATACACACACACAGACAAGCGCGTGCCAGCCAATCCGCGCCTCCGAGATTTAATCGAGTGTAATTGATAGAGAGAAAGAGAGAGAGAGAGCTTGTCGCACAAAAGAAACGATTGTTTTTTTTTCTTTGAATCGCGTATATCGCCTGCGCCTTCGGGTCGTTATGTGGAACATAAACTCGGGCGCACACGAGTGTAATTTATGATTTTCGTGGACATGAATGGAACCTCTTTGATCGAATCACGGGAGAAAAATCATCGACAATAAAAAAAAGGTGCGTCTTTTTGTTTCTATGTAACGATCGCTTATACGTGTAGAGAGAAAGAGATTTGTTTTGATTTTTTCTTTCAATTAGTGAAAAAGGAAATTCTGAGCGTCTCGGAGCGGCTTGGCCTGAACATGACTTTAGTATTATAATTTCATTCTTTGAAACACAGAAAAGAATAAGAAAACAGAAACACATACACTCGAGTATATATATATACATATATATACATATAAAAATATATACATGTATATATATATATATACATATATTACATATAAGAGTATATGTATATGTTAAATATTAACGCAATGATTACGATTCACATTGTTACAAATGATCGTGTATAAAGCTATCTAAGTGATCTTTTAAGTTTACAAACAGACGGAGGGAAACGCTAAAGAGATGCCATTTGCGATTATCTAATTATGAATGAATTTTTTAATATCTCTGTTCTTATTAATTTTTAATCAACCAATGTCAGCGCAAAGAAAAAAAAGACGATGAGACATCTATACTTTATACACATTTAATCATTAAGCGGAGAGATTAAGCAGAGAAAAAGCGTGCTTAACCATTTTTAATGCATCTCGAATCAAAGAGAAGGGCTTTCGTCGCGAAGCTACCTTTTTTCACGATGTTTTTTTCGATTGTTTTTTTAGAAACGGATTTTACCTATGCTACACTTTCGTGCGATCCCACCCATTTTTAGGCATCGATGCGTAGTTTTAGGAAGATTTGTTTGTATTTCTTATAATCACCTTTGTACTTCGTAAGGCTCCTTTTTTCTATAGTTCTTATACGTCGATGAATTTCTTACTTAGCGTACAGTTTGTTTTTACTTTTTATTACGTTTACAAGAGACAATATTCAACCGTGCTGCACTTTTTGTCTTCTCTTTCAATAGACTAATGAATGTATTTGCGTTCAAGAAAATCGTTGCTCAAGATTCGATTTACGTACTTAAATAAGAGAAAACACTGAGAAACTTGTCGACACATCTTCTTTGAGCGCCGCTTTGATTTTTCAGCTTTCAGTGGGAAATCAATTCGCTCTTAACCTTTTTTTTTTACAGTAAAGCAGTAATTTTCATTCGCGTGTTTCTTTATCTCAAACTCAGCGTCTTCTTTCGCGACAGAACTTGCCTACCGAGCATTAAACACTAACATAAACAGAAGGAAAATACACTTTACTTTAAGATTATGTTAATTTAATTACTTTACTGTTACTTTAATTATCGTTTACGAAACAAGTGGCAATGTATTTTGATCTCTCTCTTTTAGTCAGAAATATGTCTGTTTTTTTTTTGTTTTTAATTCAGGGTGAGATACAAATTATGCTGAGTGATTTAGTATTGGATATATGCAATCGGGAGTTTTATACGTCCATTAATGTGAAAAATTGAATTCGCTTAGAAGAGTAAAAAGTAATTGGCAGCTTCTGTATTTTTAGTTATTGTTTTATTTTTATAGTTTGATTTAACGCGGGGTGCTGAATAAAATGAATGATCAAATTCGAAAGCCATAGCGACGAACCGTACAGAAAATCCATCAGTAACACTTGCACGTTCTAGAGAGATTATTGACGATTGGCTGTTTTTCTAGTAAGAGCGAATAAAACGGCCACAAGTTTATATACTCCGTGTATGCGCAGTGTCTACGACGCTAATGAATGATCTCTTTTTTTTTTTTAAAGTTACTTAAGGTCTGTTAATGCCAAAATCTGAACAGAAATTTTTAGCATCTCTTGGCTAAAAGTCGAGTATTGTAAATTTTTCATGAAAAGAAATGTAACAATAATAAATAAATCTTCACTTTTTGTATTATGCAATGTCTTATGAACTTTTAAAGTAAATTTCACTTGGCTTACGTGTGTTTCATCATACGAAAGTATAAAAAAGAAAAAGACCGACCGAACATGAATCAGATGAATCAAGCACCGACGCTAATATTATTAACATTAGAGAATAATGATTTTAAAATAAGTGAATTACATTTATAAGGAAAGATTATGAAAATATATATTTATCTATGTCTTCTGTGAAGATAGAAAATAGTACTCTCTCACTTCTATATTGATGATATCGAAAAAAAATCTGAATTGAAAGAACTGACAAGGATACAAACATCGGAAGCGGTAGTTTTAAAAAGCAAAAAAAGCAGCTCGAATTGTGTATAGAAAGTAGTACACAAAACAATCCACAACACTTTCAAATTTGTTAATTAACTTTGTATATACTTGCATAAAGAAATCTTGGAAAAAAAATTATATTGAAAAAATCAAGTTCCAGCGGTCGTTTTCTGTCGTTTGAGAAAATATATATACCTTTGCTATTTTTTACTATGAGAATAAAAAAAATTATGTGGGCGATTTTAACTTAACATTAACAGTGTTCGTATCGAAGTGATTTTCATAGAAGATGAGCTGACTTTTGCGATCCCATACTCGTTTAAAAGGAAAATTTGGCCGATCTAAAGTTTTATTTCATTCATGCTTGTCTTTTATCCATATCCTGGAACTGCCATATCAAAGAATTGAGCTTGTTCATAAAGACAAAGGAAATTTCGCGTGAAGAAAAGTAAAAAATAAAATATGAGGTCGACGAAACTTACCTGTATATTATATAATCATAAATGAAACGAAACGAGGATCAAAGTAGTTGATTTTAACGAGTAAATGGAAATAAATGAAATGATATATCATTAAATTAGAGGTTTAAAAATATAATAGAACTCAGTATATGTACAGTATTTGAAAAACATGTTTATAATTTGTATGGAAAATAAATAATTGATATAAAAAATGACTGATTTATTTTATTTTTCCACCCATCCCTCTGTTGAAAAACTCATCCACTTAATTGAATTAAATTTTAGAAATTAACAATGGTAATTAATAAATTTGCCTGCAAGCATTTATCAAGCTAACACATTTTAAACTCTGATTCTCTTTAATATAATTTAGATGGATAATACGAAGTATTAGATTATTTAAGTGTCAAAAAAGGAGAATATTGATGGTAGTCTTTTATGTCATCTGAGTAAGATAAGATTGAGAATTAAAATCTTTAGCAGCCTCTTGATTACATTTTGTTGTCTGAGGTAGGTTGACAGCAGATCTTTCAATCTATAGCAAAAGTTGATTATGTTAATAATATTCTTACGATAAAAATAAGTTCTGCTTGCAAAGTCCTACTTTTCATTATTGGCCCCGAAAATTACTTTTTACGAGCAGTAATCGAGAAGTTACGTAAGAGTTTTCAAGTTCTGTTTTAAGGAATTGAATTACTTTTGACACTTAAAAAACAATAGAATAAAGCATTTAAGCATAAAAGTTCAAAGTAACTAATACAATATCTGTTTAAAGTATATAAATTAGATGGATAATACAAAATATTAGATTATTTAAGTTTCAATTAACAATCGTGAAAAAGGAGAATATTGATGCTAGTCTTTTATGTTATCTGAATAAGATAAGCTTGATAATTAAAACTTTTTGTAGCCTCTTGATTACTTTTTTGTCATCTGAGGTACTTTTTGTTATCTGTAAAAGTTTTCGAGTTCTTGTTTAAGAAACTGAATTAATTTTTCACCTGAAAAGCAACAGTTATATTTACATATAAAAGTTAAAAGTAATTAGTAAAATGTTATTGTTATTATTCGATATGAATATTATTATTATTATTATTATTATTGTTGAGAAGAAATTCACAATGTACATTCTTTCGACTTTATTTGCATTTACATTTTTAGTAGCTTTGTTTATTGTCTATTTATTATTAAAATTACAACATAATAAAGGGCTTATGGCATAAGAAGCCTTTTAAATTCACCCATGAAAAGTTTTCTTTCGAATATCCGATCAACGAAGATTTTCTCTTAGTTTTTTTTACTAGCCCGCTGTCTAATTTAGAGGCGGGATTGTTTACAACGATTCTATCTCTCTCTCGCCAATGTCGGTCCGCTCTCCCTCCCAAACTCTAGCCCGCGAGCGAGGATCGCGCATTAGGCCACGCCTGCTCGCGCCTGACGAGCTTTCATTGGCCTTACGCCTTTAACGCCTTTAACTTTTAATTGATCATAGCTCCAATTCTATATGTCGGTGAAAAAAGTGGCTTAGAATTTTTTGGCTCAGAATTGTCCCCTGATTGGGTTTTGACATGGAGGCGTGGTCAATATATATAGCAACAAATATGGCGACAATAAGCTTGCGCTTAGCATTGCAAGTATAGATATACAATATAGCAGGAGGGAATGACCACAAGCATAAAGTATTTTTATTTTTCGACGGCATGTCAAATCCTAATAGTGCTTATGTTGTAAGAGATGAGCTTTGATGTGCTAAAGGATAATACAAATATATATTGACTATTTATAAATTGATTTTAGTGCTCTCGTTTTTTTAATTTTTATTACTAACGTGATAAGATTCCAATCTTTTTTTATGTTTAATTTGTTTAACCATATTTGCCTTACTTTATACTTTCGTAGAAACTAATTTTAAGGAGATTTCATTATTATTATTCATTTATGTAATTAAACTTAGTATAAAGGTCTTCATTCATGATCCGCAAAGTGTAATGGAGTTCGAGTTTATACGAGAAGTACCTCAACAACTTATGCTGTATACTTTTGAGGCAGTTGAATGATTATTTAGTACACTGAGAGAAAAAAAGGAGTAAAAATTACTATTCTGTATCGTAACTTGAGATATGAGAAGAAAAAAAAAGATT
>JAWWEO010000023.1:3474574-3492183 GCA_035582975.1 Ormyrus labotus
CAATTCCATGTAACTTTGCAATTAAATTTTTTTAATCAAACTTGATTCAACTTCGTAAGCAGAGATTTCCCCTAAATTTTTCGAGAAGAACTATAACTCTACTAGGTCCTGAAGGATAAAACATTGAGACTCGAGTCTTCTTTTTTTGACTAAGGAATGATCTGTAATTTTACCAAGATCCATGATTCATTGAATGGACACTGTCCTTGTAAGTAATAATTTTTTCCATACGCGGGAGGGTTATTGTGTAAACTTTACGCGCGTTATTTTTGATAAATATAAACATGCAAAACCATGTAAGCGATAACTGAACGTGATTAGCGCGTTAAATGGGATTTTAAAAAATAAAAATAAATGATAATAATAGTTTATAAAATATGTATCGAAAAATATTGTTCGACACAAGTGCGAAAACATCCTGTTTTTAATCTATTTTTATGCAATTTTTGCATAAAATTTATTTTTAGGTTTAAAAATAAATTATTAATAAATTATTTCAATTGATGTCAGTCATTTTTTTTTAAAGTAAAATACATGCATCAAATTTTCAATTATGTTTCTAAATATCTAAACTGTTATAATAATTTATAATACTCTGATTTATTTATGAATAGTTTCTTAAAGAATAATTAATTAATTTTAAAAGAAAGTTTAAAAACATTAATATTTTAAAATATAAATGAATCAAATGTTGAAGTAAAGTTTGACAAAATGTGATTAAAGTTAGTAGAACAAAATTCATCTCACAGTTTTCAAACATAAACTGTGAAAAACTCAAAGAAAAATTTCAAACTTAAAGAAACGAAGTCATACATTTGAAAAGTTCAAACGAACTGAAACTCTCAGACTGAAACTCTCACCGGCATCCTTTCTAATCTTTTCATCGCATCATCTTTACCGAAAGAAGCAGCACTTGCCGTCCACGGCTGAGCCCGCGCGAAATCACGCATAATAATCGCACGCGGCCGGCAACCGAATACCCGAGTCGCCGGTGCTGCCGCGCCGCAGATAAATTATATCTAAATCGTACGCGATTTTATCGGCTGCCCGTCTCCGAGATAATATATATATATATATATCTCGCGGCGGCGTCGGCAGAGCTGCGAGAATCGTCCGAGGAGTCGCGTGCCAACCAGCGTCAGGTCTTCTCCCCCCCGGCGGTCGCTTCGCACGCGTTTTCTCTCGCGAGTCTCGCAGGCAGGTCACAAAAGTTGCAGAAGAGAACTTCTCTCCCTCGCTCGATATCGTTGGACAGCAAAAGCCATGGGAGAACCGCAGTGCAAACGATCCAAGATGACGAGCACGTTGGACCAGCTCAAGACGATGACGACCGTCGTCGCCGATACCGGCGACTTCGAGGGTAAGTCTTAATAAGCAGGCTCCTTCGCTGAGTATTTACACCTGCACTTAGGCTCTTTGGACATGCAAAATTCGCACTTTACGGGTGTACTTTTCTTCATTGAACCGTCGTACCGTAGAACTACTGTAGTGCGCCGAGCTGACGGAGAGGGGGAAATAATCGCGCGCGATCTTGACGTGCGCGTTTTTTGCCGCGTGCGAGACCTCGCGCGCGTGTGTGTGCTGTTTTTCCTTCTTTTAGACAGACTTCGAAAGCTTGCGAAGGCTTTTTTTTCGAAAAATTTTGAATTTGAATCTCGCAACGTTCACTGGAGCCGTTGGAACGTTTACGGCGGGGGGCGCGGGGTTTGAAATTTCGAATGCGCGTTCGAAATGACTAGGGGAAATTTGATTTTCGTGAATAATTTCTTGCGCCGAGTGTACCTCTCAAGGTTCGAATGTGACGTTTGCCGTTACCTTTATGAGTTAACAATTAGTTTACAAGGATTACAGTGTGAAACATGATTTATTGTTGTTCGAATGGGATGGAAAGTTTTGCGCGCCATTACGTAATGACTTTGTTTACTTCGTTAGATCGCCGAACTTTTTTAATACATTAATTTATGAATTAATTTGGATTTCATAATTCAATTAAGGATTTATAAATTAATTTTCGTGGCAAATAAAGATTTCGCGAACTTTATTGAAAACTAATTTCAAAAGTTAATTTTACATTCGAATAAAATATTTTAATTGCAATTAAAATTATCAAGCTTTTAACGTGTTTTTCGTATAAAACTTTCCGAATGTATATAGAATCATTCAAAATTTATAATCGGAAAGACTGCAATTGCTATATTGCATTATTGCCGTGTGCATGACATTGCGCTTCTTCAAGATTTTAGAAGCATTAGGACTTTGAAAATTGAACTTTAAATGATGCTCGGTTAAAAGATTCCTATATAATTGTTATTCAATTGGACTTTAAATATTAAAATACTTAGAATCTCAGATTAATTTCATTATGGTTAGTTTTTAGGAGAGTTTTGAGATTGCGATTTCGCGACCTTTGACATTGACTCCACAAACTGCCATTGCCTCCGAAGTCGAAGGTCCAGATGTCAAAGAAAATCACGCTACTCATTTTTGATAATTTTTGAATTCTTGAACGAACTTTCAAATTGTACTGCGTGTTACTCTAGAAAAATAATTTAATTTCGAAATTCAATTTTTCGTTGTAAAACTGAACTTTTTAACTAACAATGCTTGCATTTCTGTAAAAGATAACAAAACGATTATTTACAAATAATTGTAGATTAACAGTATCTCAAAATTTCAAAATACAGTAAACATATTACGTGCCTACGTTTCTTGCTCGCTATTAATCACCAACTTGTCGAATCATCGTATTTCAAACAAATAATAAACGAAATCGAAATAAAAAATGGATAATATACTCTTTAAATCAGAACGAGAGCAATATAATTATTTTTTCCTGAAAGAATTCAAATTTTGTCATTAATTAATTTTTAAATGAACTGGATCGTTTCTCGCAATTAAGTATTTTTTTTATTGGGAAACTGTATTTTTAATAATTTAAAAAATTTATAAAAATTTATTTTTTTTTATTTATTACTTTTAAGAAATTTCACGTAAAAATCAAATTATCAATGTTCATTATTAAGCAGGTATTAATTAAACATAATTTTTACTTTCCAGCGATGGAAGAATTTAAACCCACAGACGCCACTACGAACCCTTCGCTAATTTTAGCAGCAGCAAGTCAAAAGAAGTACGCTCACTTAATCGACAAAGCGGTGCATTTCGGAAAAAAAACCGGCGCGTAAGTACATTACATCACTGTCGTTCGCGATAACTATTACATCATTGTATCGCTCTTGCTCGAGCCTATAATAATAACGCCGATATTTACGCCCGTTCCTTCTTTACAGAACCCGAAAGGAACAAGTGGAGGCCGCCCTGGACTACACGTGTGCCCTCTTCGGCCAGGAGATCTTAAAAATCGTTCCTGGTCGCGTGTCGACGGAAGTGGACGCGCGTCTCTCTTTCGATAAGGAAGCGAGCATTCAGAAGGCGAGGAAGCTTATCTCGATTTACGAAGAGGCTGGCATTAGCAAGGAGCGTGTTCTGATCAAACTTGCGTCTACTTGGGAAGGAATTCAAGCGGCGAAGTACGTTCGAAAAGAAATGTTGATTTTTGCTTAGGAGAGCCTCTGGGTCGTCGATTTTGTCAAATGAAAAAATGACAGTATTTTTATTTTAAAATTTGTCTCAATTACGTAGAATATTAATGATCACTGCTTTCTCATAATTTTGGCTATAATTTGAAAAAATTGAAGTACCCTGTTTTCATATGAACGTAAGAATCGCACACACTGTGCTTATACATTGTGTGTATATATATTGTGCAAAATTTAGGATTGATAAAATTTATATACAAATATATTGGTCTGTGCTAAATTGAGCGCAATTAAAACGTGTAGAATTCTTATGTGCATGAAGAAGCCGGATAAGATTTAATAATTTAATAATTCCATTAAAATTTTAAAATAAAGTTTCTAAATATTACTGTACAATTATTTTCTTATTGACATTTTTTTTAATAACTTTTTCGCTTTTAAAACCGTAATTGTTGTACTATTGAATTCGATTTTTTAAAATGTATTTTTAATTAATGTTACAGAGAACTGGAAGAAAAGTACGGCATTCACTGCAATCTGACACTTCTGTTCTCGTTCGCGCAAGCTGTGGCTTGTGCTGAAGCTGGTGTTACACTTATTTCTCCATTCGTTGGCAGAATTCTTGATTGGTAAATATTCTTGTTAACTTTGCAATGGCGGTTAAATTAAAATTTTATTATATTTAAAAACGAATAGTCGATATTTTAATTGAATAATTTTAATTTTAATACTTTAGAAGCTTCCTAAGCTTCTCTGATGAATTAATTAAGTTTATGAACCTACTTTCAGATGAAAAGATAATGCAAAATATCAATTTGAAGTTTTATGTTTATTTAAAAAACATTTACGCTTTTATATCAAAATAATTAAATAAGTTTTCTTTGCTGTCTATAACATGTTATTTTTTTAATAAATAATTAAATTTTAGGTATGTTGCCAACACCGACAAAAAAACTTACGAAGGGAAAGAGGATCCTGGCGTCCTATCAGTCGCAAAAATCTACAATTATTACAAAAAGTTTGGATACAAAACAGTCGTTATGGGTGCTTCATTTAGAAATGTCGGTACGTAAATAAATTATAAACCTTTTTTTTCATATTTCAAATCACATATTAAATATTCTTCCAATAAATTAAACTCTATTTTTAGATGAAATTAAGGCCCTCGCTGGGTGCGATTTCTTGACTATCAGCCCAAAACTGCTGGAAGAACTCGGCAAAAGCAACGATCCTCTTCCTAAAGTGCTCAGCGTCGAAGCTGCCCAAAAGTCTGATTTGCAAAAGATGAGTCTCGATGAAGCAGCATTCAGATGGCATTTAAATGAAAATCAGATGGCCACTGACAAACTTAGCGATGGCATTCGTAAATTTGCTGTAGATGTACGAAAGCTTGAAAAACTCTTGCAGGAAAAGATGCAAGCCTAAAAGTACAAAAATTTTGAAAATTAAACGTCGAATTTATTACGTTTCATGATGTCGATCATTCACAGCATACAATATTTCTGAAATATTTCATGTTACGTAAGAAAAAATTTATATCCCCGTAAGCATATACTATATAAAAAGAAGATTCTAAATTTTTACTATTATTTTGGTAATATATATATTGTATATATAATACACTATATAAATAATGCATAAATGCTAAGCATTTTAAAATTTTTAAATGCTGCATTAAATATATATTTATAAAATAGAAATGTTGTAAATTTATTTCATTATATTTTTATTTAATGGATATTTTATTTCAGACTAGTTAAATTCATGCGTGCTTCGCGCGCTCTACATTCTATTTTTATTACAGCTGTTATGGTGTTAAGAACAATTTATTCTTGATAAATAAGAATTGATGCTTTTGTATATGAACATGCATTTCGCTGGAAATGCACGGTTGTAATATTATAGAGGATTAAACTCTAGTTTCGGGGAGACAGACTTGCTATTTAGGCTTAATTGTTAGTTTTGATAAATATTATTAGCAAATATTCCAATAAAATTTAATATTCAATAAATTAATTTTTGCTTTAAAATTTAATGACTTTTATATTATTTTCGTAAATATTTATTAATCTTGTTAGGTGTTTATTATTATCGATCACTATTACACATAAGAATATATTATTTTAGCATTAAAAATCGATTTTTAGAAATTGAAAGAAAAAACTACATATTTTGTTACTTAAAAATATAAAATTTAATTTAATTTTAAGAAATTTTAATTTATAGTCATTGTTTACTTATATATTATTAATATATATTAAAATTAAAATTAAAATTTAGTGTTCTGGCTAATTGCTTTTTTAAGTTTTTTTAAACCGACGCCAATTTTGCTTTAACGAAGCTTCGCAAGGGGGTGTTTCATTCTACCCAATAGGCAAGCGGCGTCGCCTGCTAGGACCAATCAAATCCAAGCGTAAACGGAAGATACGAATCTGGAGAGGAAAGTAGTGCAGAGAGAGGGATCCAGATTAGACGGGTTAGTATAGTATAGTACATAGACAGTCAGTAATCGGTAAAATAGTAGTGTTAGTGTACCTGTATAGACTGTAGAGCTGTATACATCGGAAGCAGTCTACGAAGCCCGGCGAAAGAAAAACCGAAACATAGACGCAGAGTTGAATTGTGAAGTGTAGCGAGACCTAAGGTAAGCAAACAAATCCAAGCAAAAAGTGTCCTTGCCGTTTGTAAACAATAGGCCCCAGAGCAGCTTAGCTTAGCTTTCGGTAAAATTTGCCAAAAGGTATGTTCAGTTGCCCTGGAGGTTTCTTAGTTGCGATTTCTGTATCTTCATAACGAAAAGTTACAAGTTACAATCATGTTTCGCACAATGAGATGGTAAACGTCTCTTTTTTTCTCTCTTGTCTTCGCTCTCTGCTTTTAAAAGCAGCAAGGCCTTTCACTTGCCTAGTCTATTTTTTCTGCCTTTTTAGACGTTACTTTTTTTTCAGTAAGGAACACGACCACTCGTCGTTTTATCATTTTCTTCAAATGGAGAAAAATCACAAGAACACGGATTGCTATTTTTATTACTACTCCACCTGTACAAAGGTAAAAGTTCGTCTTTAATTATGAGATGTTTTAGGATAAGAAGTGGGGATCTAGAAGTTTTGGGGTTTTGTAAGGTTAAGACGGCCATATTGTGTAAATATTTTTAGTCCGTTTTTGATTAATTTGTTGTCGCTCGCGGTTAATAAAGAAAATTATATATTTGATCAGACAGTATGAAAGCAATATTAAAATTATTCATGCACTGCTAATCAAATCTGACAAATTGTGGTCAATACAAATGTTTTTATTATTATAATTTATTATATACATTATGCAAATTTGAATGTTGTTTTGATTTTTTAAGGGTGATAACTGTGCTTATCGTCATGAGCCTTCAGCTCTTGGGTCAGAAACTGTATGCAGCTATTGGCAACAAGGACGCTGCCTAAATCAGAAATGTGCGTTCCGGCACATGGACATAAAGGTATTATACCAGTATATAAAGGTGTCAAATAATATTAACAAGTATATAAAATATGTGATGTATAGCACTATGTTGGTTTACTTAACATGTAAACTACTTATAAATATTTTAAAATTATTAAATACTTATGCATTTCTCAATATTACTTCGATGATTTTTAGAGTCACGGCTTTAATATTCTTTTTAATTATGATGAAAGTTTGCAAATATGCATATTCTTTCCATTAGATTATTAAAGACAAAATCTTAACTGTTTACAAGTGGAATATTACATGTTACATATTAACTAGTAAAATATATTTTACTCAAAATGTAATAACAATAGCTTTATTAAACTTAGTAGTTTTACATTATTTTACATTATTTATAATAATTATTTAAGTTCTGTCTTTTGTGTACGAGTGTATATAGTAGAATATGTCTAAAATTAGTCCATATTTATTTTTAGAAAAATCGCAAGGTAATTCCTTGTTATTGGGAGAAATTTCCTGGTGGCTGCAAAAAACCACACTGCCCATTTTTGCATAGATTATCAAAAACAACAAGTCAGACAGAGGTCAAAGCAGCATCACCACCTGTGAAGCCAATTAGTGAAGAGTGGCAGAATAGAGCAGGTGAATTTTAAACTGCAATTTTTGTTTAACGTTTCTTTTTTTTTTGTTCTTTTATGAGTTTTCTCCATTTGAAAAAAGTTATAAAACCATGAGTGGATCATATATTCCTTGCAAAAATAGGAATCAAAACTAAAAAATAGGTCTCTCTATTACTTTCGCTGTCCACAATCACAGAAAAAAATAAATTATTCAAGTAAAAGACTTGGTTGCTTTTGAGAGAAAAGAACGATGATCAAAGAGAAGAGATGAATACAATCTCGTTGTGCAAAGCATAATTGCAACTTGGAGCTTTTTGCAACGAAGACACAGAAATTAATTTTTTATCAATGAAATATTTGAAAATTAGTTTGCAATAATTTAATTCAAAGAAATGATCAATTTGTTCAATTTTAAATATTTACTTCCTTTAAATAAATATTTCTTTTAACATGATGAGTTCCAATGTCAAAGCCCAATATGTTTGATTCAAGGAAATAATTTGTTTAATTTTAAATAATGTTTACTTCATTTAATTATGATGAACAATGATGAGAGAAGAAAAAAATGGTTACAATATCATTGTGCAAAGCATAATTGCAACATGGAGCTTTTCGTAGCAAAGAGATAGACATTAATTTTTTATCAATGAAATATTTTAAAATTAGTTTTTAGTAAAATTAAAAAAATAATGCATGAAATAGAAATGTAACCAAAAAGATAAATTTAAAGAGAAATTTGACAAAAAAACTTTTCTAGACTAGTTTATTACTTGACCAAAATATGACATTTGAATTTATTACAATAATACACGATTTTCAGGCGATTCAAAATTCGAAATGGCCGAACAAGGACGTGGCAGCACCAACGGTGAACAGTACATCAACAACCCGGTGGTGGATCCTCTAATCCAGAACTTTCAAGAAGGTATGAGGCTTTACTAGCCCCCGCGACCGTCCTACAACTTACACTACCTCGCGCCTGGAAATCATCTCCCCTTACCGTCTAGTCTCCAGACGAGCCTGAACCTTCCTCCGCCACCTCAAGCTCAGCAGCAGCCGCCGCCGCAAGCTTCCACCCTTACAATATCCAACAGCAGCAATCTGAGCTTGCCATCGCGATCCAACCTGGCGAGTGCGCAGTCCTCCCCTTGTCACCATCGTTCACCCTTATCCTACGGTCCACCTCCGCCTATGCAACATCATCATCCGCAGCCGCAGCCGCTGACACATAACGTCGCCGCCGCAGCGGCTGCCGCGGCAGCGGTTCATCAGCACAGGGCACGAGCCGGCCCTTCGCTGTCACCGCTGCAGCCTCAGCCGAATCAGCAGAGACATCAGGCCGAAGCGGCAGCGGCCAATGCTGCTGCTTACACCAGGGTGTACACGACGCACCGTGCCATCTCGCAGGCGGAAGCGGCAGCTTCCAGGTTCCCCTTTCCCTTCCCCGGTCTCCTTCCTTCCTACCGGAGGTTTTGATTTTGATTGATAGGTCGGTCGCCAAGTAATAACATGATATACGCTGCTAAAGCTACTAGCGTTCTACTACTCGACAGGTATTTGGAGAAGACATTTATTTACAGTTATCGGAGCTTATCAAACTCATTTTTCCTTTTTCTAGCCGAAGCAGCTTGGCTAAAGTCGAGGTAAACAGAATTTTCAAATTAAACATAAGAAAAGCCCCTTAACTGGAAATAAAAATTTTCTCCAAATTTAGAATTACTGTGCGGTTATATAAGTGAGAGTAAATTTTCACGAAGAAAGTTGAAAAGGAACAGCAAAGCCTTTTTACACGAGCTCTTCAACGTTCAGAGAGCTGGTAACGAAAACTCGTCTAATCTTGAGATTGATTATCTTGCATCAGTAACTATATCAGACTTTTAGTAACGAAGGTCTTCTTAAAATTAAAACTTGCTTTTTAACTATATTCTACTCTCTTTTAGATAATTTTTCAAGATAATGGATTTACAAGCATCTCTAGTTACACTTATATTTTTTCCCTAACAATTTTGCTTGCCTTATTTCTTTATTTTTCTATTTTTTCGTAGAAGCCTTAAATAACTTTTCTACCAAGACTGCTCTACGCATGGACTCTCAAATATCTTTGTAAAATCTTGAGCAGCGGTAAAAGCGAGCACTTTCCTAAGCTAAAAAAGACGTCTCAGTTTATTTACCGGTAGAATTTTGAGCACTTTCAGATGACGTTGTAAATTGTTCTGTAGTCGGTAGTACAAGCTTCGGAGCTCTCTTAAATAAATGAAAAAAAAAAAAACAATAATGGAAAAATGAAAAAAAATAGCACAAAGTGCACGGGGAGAAGACGCGATACGTGGAGCAATCAATAATGAAAAAATAGAAAGAGAGAATTAAAAGCAGTAGCGCGTTTCTGATTGAACGAATTTTTTTGAAAAAACTTTTCCAGGCAGTCCTATGACCAATGTTTACGTGTGAAAATCCCGTCGTGTGACTATTAGGTGGAGCAGGAATAATAGTCGGAACGAAGAACAAAAAAAAGCTCTGACCACACACTGCACGCTTCTATCTCACCGGGATGCTTTGAATCTTTCATTTTCTCGCTATTTTTAGTTTCTACTTCTCCTTGCTTTGTTTTTTATACACCGCTAGTCTCTCTGTTGTTACGTTAGATTATTGTATTCATTTTTTTTTTTTTGAGTTCGAACTTAAAGATCGCCCGATACTTTCTACTTTACTGTCCAGCAATAGTATTTCAAATTATTTATTAGAAATAACAGAGCCGGTAAGGTAGGAAGTATCAGAACTCTCTTCTATTGGCTAATATGTAAAACACACAAGTACATTACATAACAAGCAAACGGTTCAACGACCTCGGAGTCTCGGAAATTCATAACCATCGCTGATTTTCGCTCGTTGACAAATTAGGGTATCGAAGCGACTCGAACGATTGTTACTGTGTTTATATTTGTTTTTACGTTAATTTTTTGTTATACACAATCACCTTGTTTATTTTTCTCGAAAAGTGAACAAAAAAAGAAAACGAAACAGTCCGCTGGGACTTTAAAATGCGCGCGCAAACATAGATAAAAAAAAAAAAACAATGAACCACGAAAGAAAAATAAAAACGGAAAACCTGCCCGTTGGTAATCAATATTGCAATAAACGTGAAAACGATGAACTTAAACCAATGCCTTCATATGTTTTGGCTTGACGTACGAAAGGAATCGGGGACGGCTTTTATCGCGGGGTAAGAATATTCCATTCTCGACTGAGCCAAATGGAAGCTTTTCTTTTTCTCAATATTTCGAGTGTCACGTAAAAGGGCCTATATAGATTTTCGAATCGATCCGCGGCTCTCGGTCGTCTTTTTCACGCGCCAAGTAATCAATCTATTTGTCGTAAACGTAGACACCACTAGCACTCACCACACACGTAAATCACACTCACATATTTAGAGGTACTTTCGAGCGAACTCGAGGAACCGCGGCTTTCAAATGGCATTTAATGATCCCCGTTTAAAGAGAGGGAAAAACGCATTAAAAAAGGGGCATGTATAGGTCTAGGAGAAATTTTATATAATCCATTGATTTGTCGTTCGCCCCGCGCGATTCTTTGATCGAGAATGAGTTGCTTCGAGAAACGGTTTTTTTGTTTTGTTTTTAGAATTAAACGGAAGAGTAAACTCGTAGTGTACCGACTGTAAAGATGAAAAGTAAAACGAAAAAAAAAGAGAAGCGCGAAGCCGGACGAAGTTGTCGCGCGAGTAGAAAATTTTTGAGAGCCAAGGCTCGTAAAAATGAAAAAAAAATATATATATATAAATATATTATATAAAACATATACACGCATATATACATGATAAATACAAGAGAAACAAAGTAAAAAGGCGTGAACTGAGAAAAAAAAGAGACGCAACGAGAAACAAGCAGAAACATAGAATAACGTATATTTAAACTACTAATGATATATATTTGTAATCGACGGACCGCCGAGTCACTGTAAACACTGAGATGCTCGGCGTATCGACGACTCGACACCGTTCTCTCGATCGGGAAAAAGTTCTATTCAAATCACTACCAAAGAACCCTTGAGGTTTTCTGCCCGCCGAGTTTTCGATACGCTGGAAATCTCGCTTAATTCATTAGCCGATATTCGTATTCTTAAAAGAGAAAGAAAGCAAGAACAAGAGAGGGAAGAGAGAGAGAGAGAGAGAATACCAGAATAGAGGGTTCGCAAAGTAAATCGTCGGAGTGAAAAATAGGGTAATCGAAATAATACAACTCTCACTTTAAAAGTAATAAATAGCAGGGAAGGAACAAGAGGTTCCTTTCGACCGTTTAAAAAAAAAAAAAAAAAACACGAGAGGTGCACTTATTGTTTTTAGGAAATAATAAAGAGAGAAATTTACAGTCGAATAATTGAATCACTACGAAAGACGCGTTTGTACATAAAAGCAGAAATAAAAATAGCAAAGGAAGTAAAAAAAAAAAGAAAAAAAAACGGGATGGCGAAGTGAAAATTTAGAAGACCGAAAGGAATGTTCGAGGTCGAGGCTGAAAAAGGCAGAACATTGGCTGCTTCTTTTTCACCCTCGATCTCCTTTAAACTAGATTCACGCGAATAATAATAATAAAAAAAAAACAAGAAGTAAATAATTAGCGAGAGAGAAAAGAAAGAAAGCGAATCATGAAAATGTCTTGTTTAATTAATTTTTTATTTGCATTTTGTTCGTTAAAAGTTTTGTCGCATTTACGATTCCGACTTTTGTTGAGCTTCTCGAGAGTAGCACTGACATCGGCAGCCTGTTGCGATATCAGGCTTATGAAAGAAGAAGCTCGTAGTTAATTGTTTTTTTCTTTTCTCCACTTTTGTCGAATAGCTGTGTTCTTGTATACAATGAAGGCAATGTTTTCCTTTGCATCGCTTAGCGAGAAAAGTCTTGTGAAGCCTTGGCGTTGGCCATTAAATTTCCTTCTGGTCAAGGGGTGTCGCGTCGGGTGGGCTGGAGTTTTGATATAATGTTATAAAATTTCAGGTAGCCGGTGATGATTCTAATATGTCTAATGTCCGATTGCATTTGCAATATTATTTTGTCACGGCAAAGAGATTTTATATTCCTTATTATCAAGTTTGATTTTCTTAAATTTTGGCGTTAGTGTCGCAACTGCAAAGTAGATTCGATGGCTAATGCTAAGGTTTTTGGCGAATTGAAAATTCTTCTGTGTAAGAGATGCATATAGATATATAAAATATATATAAATATATTATATATTATCCAGAGAAAAAGGGACAAAAGGACAAAGTAAAAAAGTAACATTTAAAAAAAAAATATGCTAATAAGCTAATGCGCATACTTATATGATCGATGTATAAGCTAACGGAAATCGATAAATTTCTTCGAAAATATTTGGATTTCAATAAACTTGATACCTCGAAAAAATACTGTCTCGCAAAGTCGTGATTTGCACGATCGAGGAATCTTTAAATCGAATCGTAATTTTTTTACTCGTTTTTCCTCGCTGTGTAAATCTTGGAACTTTGCTTTCTAATTATTTTCTTAATTCAAAGAATAAATCCCAACCTTATTTCCTCTTCAATGTTTGTTAACTTAATGACATGTTTAGAGCTGCAACGAATTTTCAATCACTTTACAATCAAAATTGTTTTTTTAAATCTGAACGCTATCAGGTTTGCGGATTGCGGCTCTAATCATCTTTTCAAATAAATAGGTACAGGATGAATTTGGTTTCATTTTACGAGTGCAGCTACGTATTGAAGAAAGCAAAGAATAGAAGAAATTTAGTAAGTAATAAAACAAGATCTAAATAAACGAGAAATTTACATCCATAATCCATCACCCGTGAGTCAGTTAATTATAATTTTGAGTTTCTAAGAGGGTCTTGCACGAAATATAGACTATATTTGCTAATTTTATATTTCAACTATTTAAGGTTTAATAATGTGATTGGTAATATATGTTATTTGCATTCAACAAATGCAGATATAGTTCATTAAAAAAATAATCGTTTAAAACATGGGAAAGTTTTTTTGTTTTTCAATCAATTTTAATTTGGAAGGTTTCATTTTCTTCCTTATTCAATTTCAGGGGGGAGTTACCAATGCAAAAAGCGTATTTTCAAAACCCGTAAAGTTATATTCATTTGTTTACATAGATTTCTCGTGGAATTGCAGGATAAATCTATAAACAAGTGAATATAACTTTACCGGTTTTGAACATACCCTAGTTTTTGCATTGGTAACTCCCCCTGTAATTGAATAAGGAAGAAAATGAAACCTTCCGAATTAAAATTGATTGCTAGCGGTCAGTATCAGTAGTATGGATGGCCGATTCTAAAAAGAAGAATCGATTACTTAGAATCGATTCTTTCAAGGTATTTGATCCTTGGGAATCAATTTTCCATAAAAAGAATCGAAGAATCGAATAAGTATTCGATAAAAATATTTTACGAAAAAAGACGGCAATCGACATGCTCTAATAGAGTTTAAAGAGACAATTTAAAAAAATATAGATTATGTCCGTAAAAGATAGAACGATGATTTCCTAATAATGAAAAAATTATTTATTACACAATTTCATATTATTAAGAAAATACAAAAGTTAAAGTCGTTTTGCTGATTTGAAAATAAATCCTAAATCTTAACTTTCAACATTTATATTTCCTAAAATTTTACAAATAAATTTTAATACAAAAAAATATGAATGGAGAAATAAAATTTATGATTTTAAAACTGTCGTCACTTGCGCTCAAACTTATTATTTATTATCTTTTCTTTGCCGAAAACAAACATATTTGTAAATCTAAGGTTTTAATAATTGAAAAATTTATGGTTAGAACAGCTTTTTAGAATTTTGTAAGGTGTAACGGTTAGCTCTGATTTTTTTCGATTCTTCACTCAAAAAGAATCGAATCTCAAAGAATCGATAGAAGAATCGATTCTTGAAAAAAAAAATCGAATACTTCTCAAAGAGTGGAATCGGCCATCCTTAGGCTATAGATCGCAAGCAGCGAGTGCGCATTTACCGGTCAAGCTGCCCGGGTGGTGGTGGTGGTGGTTGTGCTGGTTCAGGCCCACGTGGTACGACTGCGTGGCGCTGCAACTCGGCCAATAAACATTTCTTTAAACGTGTTTTCTAATGTCAAAGTTAGAAACAATTAAATGATTTGTAGAATTTTCAATAATATTTACTTCATTTAAATAAATTCTTATTTCAACATGATTTCCAATGTTAAAGCCCGCCGCACTTGATTCAAGGAGATGATTAGTTTAATAAAAATTTAAAGAATAATTGATTAATTTTAGCAAATATTTATTTAAGGGGGTTCTAGCCTTTTATGAAGATGCAGACATTAGCGTAGAATCGACAAATATAACTTCAAAATATCATAAATAAGACGTATGATTTTTTAAAATATTTTTCACCAGAGTTTCTATTGAGAAAAATAGCAATAAACTTTACGTGAAATACAGAAGTTTTTATAGGCTACGAAATATTTTGACCAAGGAGGTTAAGAATTCGCGATGAAAAAAACAGAGATTAATTTAAAAAAGTGATAGTTTTATAAAAAAACAATCAAGGAATCAAAATTTGCCCAGCTATGACTCGCCAGGCTAGCGATGCGATCGGCCAATGAGCTTTCCCGTCGATCGCAGCGCTGCGACCAATCAGCGCTTCTGATGCTTGGCCCGCCAGATAAAAACGATGAGATGTACATACCTACACCTTTATCGGACAATTCATCCGTAAGGCTGCCTAGTGTCGCACCGATTGGTAAATCGGCCTCCTTTTCACCTGTACTGACGTAAAAGACCGAATTCGTGTCGTAATAGAGTTCGTGGACCCAAAGCACGTAGATACCCAAAAAGTTTCAATCTCGCCTGGGCTGTCATGAAGGCTGCAACGATGACGTTAGTGGCTGATGAAGGTAACAAAGCTTCTTCTTTCTGGCACAAATGAACGTATAATTACAACTGCGTCAATCTCTCAGTTTTCGCCCCGTCCAAAGGTTGTAATATTGTATACGACTATTGCAGTGGCTCTAGAAGCAAAAAAATTTGAATGGCATGGATTTCTTCAAGCCCGTAGTCTTGAGGCAACACTTGAATTTTCGCTAAACTTAAAATTTCTTCAGTTACACTTTGTTGCACTCTTCCTTAAGGTTGTCGAATCGCGTTCCAATATTCGTGCAATTTGCCACTGCAGATTTTTCCTCTGAGGGCTTAAGTGTATGGTGCAGCTATTGCTCTTGGTAAACGCAGGTTATCGTCATTTCGTATGCTTAAAATAGATTTTTTTTGTTTACATCTTCTTCTGTCAAGCGCACGGGTCCTCGACCAGGTACAGCTTTTACAACGGCGCAACTTATCGGTAATCTATTGCTTATATTAAATTCACTAGCTGGCTGGTGGCTAACTATCTGTCGCTAAGCAGTCGCTGACGAAAAGTGAGCGTCGCGGGCAGCTTGCCGATGCGGGTTTCGCGAAGCGGCGCGCACGTCGACGCGATCGTGCCTTTTTTTTTGCCGCGGACTTCGGTGTGCAATATGGAATGCAAGAAACCGCCAACACTTTCATATGATTATAGGTTACTGATTACCCGTTGTCATCGAGTTCTGTTCTAATACGCTCGGAGATTTTGTTAACAGCTCGAAAACAGTAAGAGGGCAAAGGAAGAGGTCCTATTTCAGCGGCTCGTATGCTCCGAGCATGAAACCTTCGCTATTTACAAATTTTGATATTGGGCTTTTCCTTACTACGAATAAGGCATCGAGTTGAATTAAGACAATAAACTGCAAGAACAGACTGATGAGCTCCGACTGAGTTTTCGGGGACTAGGTGAAGAGGCTATCTCCAAGTGCCAGGTCGCCGATGATGATGACCCGGTGGCACGCCCCATAGTTTTCGGGGTCTAGGTAGCGATTTAGCTTGGAGACGCTGTCCGAAGGCACTTGCTCGCCGATGACGATGTCCAGCCGGCGGGCTCCGAAGTTTTTGGCCTGGCGGTGTAAACTTAGCTTGGGGACGCTGTCTGAAACTACTTGCTCGCCGATGACGATGTCCAGCTACCGAGCTCCGTATTTTTCGACGTCTAGGTGTCGATTTAGCTTGGAGACGCTGTCCGAAGGCACTTGCTCGCCGATGACGATGTCCAGCCGGCGGGCTCCGAAGTTTTCGGCCTGGCGGTGTAAACTTAGCTTGGGAACGCTGTTTGAAGGTACTTGCTCGCCGATGACGATGTCCAGCTACCGAGCTCCGTAGCTTTCGACGTCTTGGTGTGGATATAGCTTGAGGCAGTCATCTCCAAGTACCAGGCCGCCGATGACGATGTCCAGCTGGCGGGCCCCGTAGTTTTCGGGGTCTAGGTGGCAATTTAGCTTGGAGACGCTGTCCGAAGGCACTTGCTCGCCGATGACGATGTCCAGCTACCGAGCTCCGTAGTTTTCGAGGTCTAGGTGTCGATTTAGCTTGAGGCGGTCATCTCCAGGTACTAGGCCGCCGATGATGATGTCCAGCAAGCGGGCTCCGTAGTTTTCGGGGTCTAGGTGGCGATTTAGCTTGGGAACGCTCTAGCTTGGGACCGCTAGCTGGACATCATCATCGGCGAAATGATACTTGGAGATAATAACCTCAAGTTAAACCGGCAGCTAGACCCTGAAAACTGCGGATCCAGCCAATTGAGCATCATCATTGGCGACCTGGTACTTGGAGATAATCGCTTCAAGCTAAATTGGCATATAGTTTATGCAAGTAGTGCCGCTTCTACGAATGCGTGGTGGAAGTGTGGGCTCCGTCGGGCCTAAATCGGGCGTAAGTGTGGCCTCAGTCTGACGTACGCCTTCCATCTGTAGACTCACCTCGAAAGTACACTGAGAAAAAAATTTCATTGAATCAATGAAATATTTATTCAAATATTTCCAATGAAATATTTAATCATCCAAAATATGATTTTATTAAATCAAAGAATGAAAATATTGATTCAATGAAATGGTTTATCTATAAACTGAGAAAAAAT
>JAWWEO010000023.1:3493872-3516570 GCA_035582975.1 Ormyrus labotus
CATCGAACGTAGCCGGTAAAGGAAAGATTTTCAAATCGTTACACTCAAACGACTCTTTTGACTAGTTTCAAAATTTCAGAACACATATTCGCAATCTCGGTAGAAAAGGCGCTAAACCTCACAGAGCAGATTCTACCAAAAAACGCACTACTCCCGAAAATCCGCGCGTTCCGAAAAAAAGTTGGAACAGCCCAGGGTCGTCCCGTTTTCCTCGTTCCAGAGCCAGAGAGTATCGCTGGGACGTTGCTTTGACCCGGTCGGTCGTCCCGTTTACAGAGTCGACGAGCACCAGGGTCACTGCAGTCTCGGCGACCAGTATTGCGCTGCCATGTCCGGCGCCGGCTGTCCCGGCACTGCGATGGGAACGCTCACTCCCGGCGAGATCAGACCTGAAAGTGACGAGAGGTTAGCGTGTTTGCCGGTGATGGTCGTACTGTTTTTTTTTTGGGTAAGCGAGATGCCTTTTTCAACATTTGATTTACATAGAGTAAGGAGCTTTTCAGAATGTTTTCGATTACTCTGTACTTTTTCAGTCTAGGTATAATAGTTTTATTTTGAGCTTTTTGAGAGCAATTAATAAAAGATTTTAAAACGGAGTTGTACTATTTGTATTACACTTAAATAGAATTATTTTTCTGTACAAATGTTTTCATTCTTATCAAATTTAATGACATTCTTTCATGTAAATTGTTTAATGTTAATTCTAAAAACATATAACAAGCTCATGCTGGATTTGCGAGTAGCGTGAAAAGCAGTTGAATTTATATAAAGCGTGCTTAAAATGTCATCATAACGTCGGTGCAATGAAATTGTCGGTGTAAAAAAGTCGCCTTCGTCGTTGCTGAACTCTGAATTTACTTTTTAAAAACATAAAGCCAATTGCATAAAATTCAAGGATCAATCAATTATTCGGAAATGAACGTCGGTCTACTCCGCGAATTTCCGAGCGAGGTGAGTTGCGTTTGCTTGTTCAAAAATCACGTGGGGGGATTCATTAACGATGGATATCGAAAATTGTTGGTACCAATTCTTTCGAAGACGATTACGTCGATAATGGGTCCAGGTGCACTTTGACAACTTCGTTGCTTGTCACCAAAGAACACAACTGGCCAGCTGGCTATTTGCACGTAGTCAGGGAAAACTACAGAGTTGATCTTAATAAACCTGTGCTCAGGCGTATGTTTCTCAGTGAGACTCATATCCATAATCCATCACCAGTGAATTGGTTAATCATAAGTTTGGATTTTTAAGCGGTACAACACTTCTGAATAAAATGGGTATAACTGACGTTTCGAGTGAATTAATTTAAATTTACTTTTCTTGATGACAAGAGTAGAGGCACCTACACGACATCATTGCACCGTCGTTCGAGAACATGCAAAAGTGTAAGTTGCATTACCGGGCTGCGGCGTCCAAGGCCAAGCTTGCTGCTCCCGTTAAAAAAACACAGTCGCTCTAAGAATCGAACGCGAATCCGCTGGAAAAACTTAAAAGATGAAGAAGAAGTAGAAGAAGAAGAAGAAAAGGAGGAATGAGTGAGAGGGAGTATCGAAGAGACGCGTCGATGCTGGTGGTTGGTGCAAGGGGTGCTGCTGGCGGTCAGTATCGGTAGTATCCGATGTGGTGGTAGGCTGCTGCTGCTGCTGCTGCTGGCGGCGGTCTTGGGTGCTCCTTGGGCTAGAGCGCAAGCAGCGAGTGCAGCGAGTGCGGGAGACACTCACCGGTCGAGCTGCCCGGGTGGTGGTGGTGGTGGTGGTGCGTCTGGTGGTGGTGGTTGTACTGGTTCAGGCCCGCGTGGTACGGCTGCGTAGGGCTGCAGCTCGGCCGGGCCCCGTAGCCCAGCTGGAGGGCCTCGTAGCCGGTCGCGGGCCCCGGGCCGCCGCCCCCGGAGCCGGGCACCCGGCCCACGCCCACCGCGCACGAGTAGCCGTTGTCGCGCTGCTGCAGGCAGGCCCCCGGCGACGGGCCCACCGTCATGCCCACCGTCATGCCCATCGGCGACATGCCCGAGGGGCTCGGGTTGCCGCCGCCGCCGCCGGACATCGGCGACATCGCCGACGAGTTGCCGCCGCTTCCGTTCGCCGCCCCACCACCACCGGCCCCCGACATCGTGAAAGACGGCATCGACGTCATCGGGCTGAAAAAACAGGACGAGTCTTTCAATTTTTGCTCTTATAATTTTTATCCTAGGTTGCAATCGCAGCGCCTCCTAACGTTCAAAACTTAGTTTTCCAAATTTTCTTATTTTACGAGTAATTCAGAAAGTTTAGAACATTCTTGCTTCAAAAATCAAGGTTTGTTTAATTAAAATTTAAGAAACATCAATGTGCTTATTAGTCACTTATAAAAGAACAATTTTTGAAATATTAATAATCAACTAAATTGATAAAATTATAAGAAAATTGAGACTCATTATTAATAAATAATTTAATATTAATAAATAAGTTTTACAATATTACAGGAGGCGCTACAGTCAACTCAGAATTGCTTTTATCTTTAGGAGCACTCGTAAGAAAAGTATTCATTTTATATCTTATGGATCAATTATATTTAATAAATGGTAATGATAAGTTTTCAAGATGTTCAATATAAAGTGTGAACCTTAATTTGTTTCAATAAATTGAGATTTTGCATCAAAATTACTTTTTAATGATAGATTAGAAAGTTTAAAATATAATAACTACTTATATAAAAATAATTTTGTGGTTTTCTTTTTTTTTTTAACTGAAGCTAGTTTTCTTATCAAAAACAATAATTGAAAATTTTAATTTGAACAACATTAAATTATGACCACATAATAATTTATTTTTCTTTAAATTTAATTAATAACGCTTTGAAGACTGACGTCTTCTCGGTACAAGATATCCAAAAGATCTTTAACCTCTTCTGACCGGAACTGTGGAAGAACAAATACAAATTTTTTCCTTTTCATGGTTCTATTATGTTTTGTCTTAAAAATGTAAAATGCCCAGGCATATATCATTTAGTGTACTTATTATCTTATATAAATGCGTGTTGGAATGAAAAGTTCGAAAAAAAAATGTGACGAAAACGATAAGATTTCTTTACATTACAATTGTATAATACGACATTTTTTCCAAACCAATAAATATTTTGTTCTAGCACTTTTTATTTAATAACGTACTCGACACATTTTGCTTGTTTCCGATTTCAATTGTAAGAGGCAAAAATTAATTTTTAATTAAAGAACGCGATTGTTCCTTGTAGTAATGCTGCCATTTGAATTTTTACATATGTCCTCATATATGTGGACATCGGTCAGACGAGGTTAACGAGCCACAATAAATGCACTTAAAAATCAATCGTCCACCAAAAAAAAAGAAAAAAAAAAGAAAAAAAAAAGAAAAAAACTCCCCCGAAAAAACTCTGCTCAAGGACACCTTATAGTATACCTGTACGCGTCAGGCATGCTGGGTATTCCCGGATAGACTGCGGGCGCGAATCCGTGATGTATCCTGGGCGGCGAGGGCGCCTGAGGCGGCTGACCGCTGAGCAGTCCGGAGGACGGCGGGGGCGTCGGGTGGCCCAGAGCCACGTGCTGCGGCTGCTGTTGCTGCTGCTGTTGTTGCTGCTGTTGCTGCTGTTGCTGCTGTTGTTGGGTTTGTTGTTGCTGCTGCTGCTGTGGGTTGTCCCTCCGCTGCGTGCGCAGCTTCTCCTCGCGACGCCACTTTGCGCGCCGATTCGAAAACCAGACCTGAGTTATCGTGGACGAGACAGAATCGGTTGGTCAATCGCTATGCTACACATCGACGATACGGAGATTCGGCCCTAAGGGCTTACGGCTAAGGCGAGGAGCGAGGAGAGAATGAATGCAGGGGATTTGAGGGTTGACTATTTGAGGAATGTGGAGAAAATTACAATGTTTGGCAGTCATTTGGTGTGGACTGTCTAAATTGATTTGTGATTTTTTCTGGCAAAATTTACTAAGGAGTGTTTTGATTTTTGTACATTTTTAGAGTCAATTACCAAATTACTATGTGTATTTGTTCTCAAGAAGAAAAAACACTTTACTGTTTAATTAATTCTAACGATAAATCTAAATCTCAAACGTGCCACGATAGTTCCGAATGAATTCGGTAAACAAAATTTCAAGTTTACATATACTAAATTGAGTAGTATTCAAATTGTACACTGACATACTCTTCAAAATACTTGTTTAAACTAAACATTTACGTAAATCTCGTATACATTTACTGCTCTACTCCTAAGCAACACAAATCTCGGAATAAACAGTAAAAAAAAAAAGGTGGAGCGACGATCGACTCACCTGTATTCTGGCCTCGGGCAGTCCGATCTTGCCGGCGAGTCTCTCGCGCGCGAACACGTCCGGGTAGTGGGTCCGCTCGAACTCCTTCTCGAGGGCGTCGATCTGCTCGTTGCTGAAGCTCGTGCGGTTGCGCTGCAGCTTGCGCTTAAGTCGTAGGCGGGCCTGGTCGTCGTCCGCGCCGCCGGAGACGCTGCCGGCGTTGCTGTTGTCGCCGCCGCTGTTCGTCTCGTCCGAGTGAGCGCCGCCCTCCAGCTCGGCTACTGGAACCGATGAAGGGGTTATAGTGGTTTCGATGTTTCTTTTGGAAAGGTGTATATCAACGTTTGGGGGAGAGATTGAAAACAGTTTTTCGTGGTATCTTTGGGAGATTCATTGGTGAAAATCTCGGCTTGTGGAAAATTTTATGGGTTGAGTGAAAATTTATGGAAAATAAAGGTACTTCGTGGACCGTGAAAAATATTTGGTAGAAATTTTAATCCGGCAAATGGTGTAATGTATGGTTCTAACGTATACATAAGGGCGGTTTTTGTTCGTTAAACTAATTCATATAGCAGAGGTACCGATGGAAAATCTAAAATGTAATCGTTTGAATGCTATACTGATAAACAATATTCAAATTTTTCCAAGCTTTATATTCATTTAAGAAATAACGCGAGCCTTTAATATTTTACTCGAGTTTAAATCATTACAGAATACGACACGAGTTCTTTTCCAAAACGACCTTTAAAAGGTGTCAGTCCGCTTCGTAATCACTTTCTCAAAGCCCTCTCCCTCCTCAAAGTTGATAAATTTAACGGCATATTTCCCAGGCAACAAGCGCCAAATCAGCCGCAGTATATATAAGCCTCCCTGCAGTCTGCGCTTCCCGGCAAAAGGAGCCCCAGAAAATCTATACAGCGAAAAGCGGTGAAAAACGTATGTACTCGGTTTTTCATTGACGGCGGCGATAAGGGCGTCTGGATGAAAAAACGCCCGGGGGGGCAGGAGAGAGAGAGGGTGGGAGGGAGAGAGGGAGGGCGGGGGGCAGCTGACAAAGAGAAAACGAGAAGATGAGATAGCAGCGCCGGAGCGCGTATATAAACGAGGAGGGGGGCTTATCTTTGGTTTCTGGCTGAGCGCGCCGAGCGAGGCGTCGCCGGCTTTTCGGGAGGGAAGGCTACGGACGGAGATAAGACGGCTGCCTGGCTGTCGGGGCCTTCTTGCGCTCCGGCTGAAGGAACATCCCCCCTCCTCCCCGAGAGGGACACGTGTTTTTCGCGCGAGTCAGTTGCCAGGTGATGCGGCCTTTTTCAGCCGCTTATATATTTCGCCTATTGCCGTAAGCTGTCGTCTCTCTCTCTCGACGACGGGGGTCGCGGACAAACGAACGGGTGCATCATCACTTTCGCAGTGAAAATAGAACGGATTCGAAAAGCGAAGACCCTCTCGGAGAGGATAAATATCCATTTTCGCGGAGGAGCCCCGACGATCTCCCCCCGGGAATCTACGCCGCAAAGCGATAATAAATCCGCAGTGTCGTAACGTTTTCGCAGCGGGAAGCTCCGCCGCGCAACTCACCCCGCACAGCACTGCGTACATCACGTCTAAACGAGCTCCGACGCCTCGCGCGAGTTAACCCCCCTCCCGTCGCTGGCGCGGTGTAGTGTCGTTCGTTTTTTTTCACTTTTTTTAAAGCGTCCAAAAGTAATGCAAACCAGATTTTTCGACCGACTTTATTCCGAGATAATTGTGGGCGAAATGAGAAGAAGCTTTCGTTCAAAACTAACTGTTCCTCCGAAGGAGACAGATTCTCGCGTTCTCGAGGCGGCCGAGTCGATAATTGTCCCGCCGCAGTAAGTCGACGCGCGTTCGACTAACCCCCCCGAATAAAGGGCCCGGGGTATACAAACACGTTAAGATCCGCGACTCGTTCTCCCCGCCGGCAAACAAAACGAGGCATTAAAGAGCCGCCGGCGGCGGCTCTCTCCTACTTATGCGAGAGAAGCTCTCGAGTCGCCGCGCGCTCTTTACTCGCTATTTAACGACTTAGGGAAGACGATCCGTGACTTCCGGGCCGCCCCCTCCTCCTCTCTCCGACGCTCCGGAACTTCTCTCCCGGCGAACTTGCATAATCCGGGCGCGAACTTTACTGCTCGCCGTGGCCGCTTGCCAGTTGCCGCCGCAGTTTCCACCAGCTTATCTTTCTAGCGCTGCGACGCGAATCGCGCGCCTATTAATGGGCTCTCCCTTTTTCGGGCCGCTGCGCGCTATAGTTTCGATTTGTTTGCGGGGTCGCGCTTTTGGGATTTGGTAAATATACTTTTTCGACCCTTTTTTTCCAAGTCGTTATTAAGTGGGTTGACAAAGTTTAGTTACGTCCCTAGTAGAAACTTTAAGTAGTTTTTAGCCAATTGTTTGGCTTGTTTTGTAATTGAAAATCACAAATTTACTACTATTTTTTGTTATTATCAAATAATTAAATATGTTTGCTCATGAATATTTCAGTGTAATATTTTACACTGTTAAAAAAAGTGTGAATGAAATTTAATGAAAACGTAAAGGAAGCTACTGTGAATTACGGCAATGAAACAAAAATAATGCACATATGAAAATTTAAGATTCATACGTGAAATATCAATTACTTCTTGAACTTTTAATTTTTACATTTATTTTATTAATTCATGCGCAGTACTAAAACGTTTCTTTTACATTGCTCGAAATTTCATGTACCTCAAAAATTTTAGTTTTTAAATTAATTTTTATAGTTGTGTTTCTGAAAGAAGCTTCACGTATATGTTATAATATTTTATGAGAATCAGAGTTAGGTTTGTAGAGAATGTGCATGAAAATTCTGCACGTTTATCCTAATATTAATGTAAATGTAAATAGGTTTAAATCTATAGAGATGTAAGGATTAACATGGTTTAAGAAACTTTCGTTTAATTTTTATGCGTGTTGGCAAAATTTAACGTAAAATCACATTTTAATATAAATATATACGTTATTACACATTTAATACACGTTAAGAATTTTCATGCATACTGTACGTTAAACTGAATTTTATACAAAATATTGAAAATTCAATTACACTTGTAATTGAAAAGTGTATTAAATTTAAAATTTTTTTTAACAGTATCTTTAAATTTTCTACCAGGGGCGTTCAATGTGTAAATAAAAATTACTCGAGGCAAAAGTAAGAAAATTGTTTTCTCGAAAATTGACACGTCGTCACCTTGCCATTCCATTCAACTTCCCAAGTCTACCGACTCAAACTCGATATCTCCAGCAATTACCCATCCAAATCGCATAACGACGACGATAATAAATTCACACGGACAATCGCCTAGAACGAGAGGCCGCCGCAGGCGGAAGAGGGAATCAGTCGGCAAACGGGGCGCGAGCACGAAAAGGAGCGGAGCAAATTGGAAAACAATCCCGTTCCGCACGCGGGTTTGGACGAGGGACACGCCGTATTTGTTAAAAGGATTAGCGAGATTTTAGCGCGCTGTGGTCGGCCGATTTGAATTCGTAATTTCGAATAATAGGAGCCGCGCGGGAGAGCTGATGGTCATTTTCGCCCTGTTAACGTTCGCTCGGCTGCACATTTTTGATTGGTCGGCTTTGTCGGGTATATTAACGCGTATTAAGTGCAAACGGCATAATCCGGCGGCTCGTCGAAATATAATAGCGAATGCGCTTATTATTTTTGGCAAACGAGATAGCCTCGCGTTCTTGTTGTTTGCGATTTTATAATGCGGGCTTTTGATTGAATTTTGGTTGTTAAATGCGAGCGATCGGAAGAAAATTGTTACGTTTTACGCTAATATTTGATTTACGTTTAATATAATTGCAGTTGTCATAGATTCAACAGTTTTTGCTTGAACAAATTTTATTGTAAAGGCTTGCAAATTATACCACCATTAAAAAAGTCAGTTATTTTTATACTAAAACCCTTTTCTCAGTGTAATTTATGGTGAGAAGTATGTTTAATTATTCAAAAACTGAATAAAAATGTTTGAATAAAATAGTATTAATTTATATTCTAAAGAATGGAAATTAACAAAACAAAATTAATGCGTTCCTTGATATATTAATTATACATTACTGACACACAAATGTCTAATTTTTTCGCCTCCCAAAAAATCCACCGAGCCAACAGCTCAAAACCCGTTCAAACCTATCCTCCTTCCCACATCCGCTCTCTCCTCCGCTAATCGCCTCTCTAAAAAAAAAATCACGCCGCGTTCGAAAATCCATAAAATCGCGGCCTGCACGCGAAACGCGCGCGCGGGAGAGAGAGAGAAATACGGCGCGGAGATAGCAGCGCGGGTCTCTCGCCCCCCGTCGCCCATAATAATAACAATAATCGTCGCCGGCCGTAGTCCCCTCCCCGGCTCGCTTCGGCTCTCGCCCTCGTTCCGTCCCGTTACATCCACCAACCGCGACGCGAGTCGCTCGAGCGTGATGGCGGCCCCGCGCGACTCTCCGCGCAGCTCCCTCCCCGACGCGCGATTTTTGCGATAAGGCACAAGCCGCCGCTCGGCGGAGGATGGCTCTCTCCTTTTTCAGGCGCTTTTTCGAGCTGATGCCCCGCGGGCGAGTGATATGGTCGGTGTGTGGTGCTTTCTTTGAGAGAAAGGCTTCGAGTGCCGAGCGATGCGCGCGGGAAAACGGGGCTTTTCGGGAATGGTGGAAAGTTGGGGGTTTCGTTGGAGGTAGTTCTAGTGTCGGATAATTAACGACGAAGAGTGAGATGGAACTTTAGAAAATAGTAGATTAGTTTATAAAAAAGCTGTGGTTAAAATTTCAAAAAAACATTCACATTACGATATTTGAATGAAATTTTTTAATCCGGTAGAAAAATCTTCAAGCATTATATATCTGTTTTTCAAAATATGCATTCAGAGCCTGTGAGATTAGCAATAAATTTATTAGTAACGTCCTTTGTTTACATCGGCGCAGCGCTGTATATCTATATTTATAAACTACGTTAATCAACTTCACAACTATTTGGCTTTGACTAGTGTAGTGGAGCTAGAACTACCTTAAGCAGTGAGAGAGACCTTCGGGTGGGAATTTAATATTGCACTTTGGAATTCGAGTACTTTTTAACGTTTACAAGTAAAAATGCTCCTTTTGTCTCACTAAAATAAATTACGCGTGTAACAATATTACGTATTTTTTTAAAAATTTTCTTCACCTTTAAGTAAACAAACACGCAGCCCTATCCATCGCTAAAACGTCGTCGTTCCCCCGGCGACTCCGCGGCGAACGGCAAAAAGTACAAAAACCCCTTCGGAACCTCGTAGCGCCGCTCATTTGCCGTCGATTTCTCGAGGCACAATGCACCGTTTAAACGGTCTCTCGCCCCTCCACAGCGCGCGCACAGAGACTCCCTTCGCGAAAAAATAACGACGCGCACTCGACTCTCGCGGCCGAGCCTCTCTCTCAGCGAAAGAGAGCGCAAAGCGATATATAAGAGTCGAGAGGGCCGAGAAAACAATGCTCGCGAGGCAAAGAGCCCCGCCGCCGGGGAGAGAATGGCGCGCGGCGGCGGCTATCGTCGATCTCGAGAGATCGTTCAGGGAAAAGACCGCCGGGAGTCATTATATTTTAAAGGCGCTAATACTCGCCGGCCGCCGCCTGCTGGTTTGTTTAGGCGCGACGAGATGGGGCCCCCCGAGAGTAATGAGGGGCGGCGGTGCGCGCCGAGTAATTTGTTTTCAGGTGCGGTTGATTTCGGCGGAGGTGGAAAGTTTTATTGAGAGACGCGTGTTATTGGTTTGTTCGTTTTGATGCGATATATTAGATTTCTAATAAGTTTTTAGAATTTTATTTGGACTACTTCTTATCATTCGAAATTTTCCTGTGCTGGATTACTTATTTAATGTAACTTGTATGTATGATTACTCTTTAGTTTTATTGTTACTTTACTATGGTTTTATAAATAAATTAATAAAAAAATAACTTGTAGTGGATATTATCGAGGAAAAATTTCTAGATTATTAAGACTGTTTTGTACTTGAGAAACATGTTCGCCTTTTTGCATAAAAGTTAACGCAACCTTTTTAAATTTACTGCATGAAATAATAAAATCTATGATAAATTATAGTAGTAAGTTTAGTTACATAAATATAATATTTTTTATACAAAAACGAGTCTACCACTAAATTAAAAAACAATATAATAATAAATCTAGAAATTTTCTCAGCGAATTTACAAACTTGTATCGCTGTTTTTAATGATTAATTTTACAAAATCTTACAACACAAATTCGTGTCAACGCATATATTCACGAAAGACAACGTCAAAAGAACGGACGCATTCGATTTCCCTTCCTAATAATTACAATTTTTCTAAAATACACAATAAAACAGCACGCGCCCACACCGCCGTCCCAGCCTCCAATCGCGAAAACACCCTCTCAGCGTCCCTCCCCCGAAAAGCGCGCGTCAGCAGCGCCGCGACTGCCGTTTCCTCGCGTCGTAATCGCGCCGTTCCAGAGAGTCGTCGCATCCTTTGTCGCGCGCCGCGACTCTCTGAAAACGAGCTCCGCGCTCGCTTACCTACCTCGTACATACGCGTCGAGGGCCACTAAATGCCCGGGTAAAAAAGTAGAGCGGTTGTTGCTCGGTCATGCGTGCGCGCGGGCGCATGCTGCCCGCGAGAGTCATTGTTTCGACGAGAGCAGCGCGCGCGCCTTTTGAGTAATATTTTATGCGCCCGATGTACATATCGCTGAAGAGCCGCGGCACTTGGCGGCCGGCCGCGGCGCGGTGTGCGTCTACGTTTTGGGCGAGCTTTCTGCGAGTTTTTTTCTTTTTTTTTTTGGCGGAGCGGAGATTTTGTTTTGGAGCCGGGACGAGTGCGATATTGTGCTTGGGTCGGGTTTCGGGGATGCGGAGCTGTTTGTTTAAGCGGTTTTCAAAGAGATCGGAAGCCGGATGAAGAGACGCGACGTTTTTTTGTGAAACGAAGCGTTTGTTATCGTAGCAATTTGGAAACAATCATCAATGTTTAATATGCGTTGATACAGAGAAACAGTTTTAACGATTTTTTGTAAATCATTTATCTCGAACGTTGTAACAAGTCGAAACACAATATCGCGAAAACCTCTCTCGCGGCCATTTCACTTAGCTCGCGACGCACCAAAGAAAGCTGACCCATCTGTCGAGCTCACTCGACCCCAAAAGTCTCTCCGCGCGGCATGCAGGCTAATGGCGCTGGCTCGCGGGCCTTTATTAACATTAATAATGCTCCCTCGCGGCACTTAGCTAAACGTTAAAGCTCCGAAGCTCTCATTGGGGCGAAGCGGCGCATTGTGGGGCCGCGACGGCGCTGCTGCGACAATGGCGTTTGATTGCATTGTCGCTCTCTCTCTCTCTCTCTCGTTCGCCCGGCTCCTGGACCTTATGTACACGGAGAGACTCGAGAGTCTCTCGGTTGTTACCTATATACATCTTGCGGCGGAACACGACGGGCCGCCGACTTTTACGAGGCGAACGGTTTTTATTGGGGGAGAAGTGCTGATCGTTTGTTGGGGAACAATTTGGCTTTTTTATGATTGGACGTTTTGTATTATAGTTTTTTTTTTTTAAATCTTCGTTTCATTTGTATAATAGACTATACAGATATGCTTTGTTTACCTTTCTGTTCCCAAACGTATACAAATTATGTACGCGTAAACTCACGTACGTACGAAAATTATTTTCAAGAAATTCTATATAAATATAATTAATTACATCCCCAACAGCCAGCCTACGAATTCAACCCGAATACACAGCGCCGTCCCGTCAACAGGACACAATTAATAACCCGAGTATACGTCCCAATCTCGGCGGCGGCTCCGAAAAACTGGCCGCCCCGTACACCGTCACTCCTCTCACCCGGCAAGCTAATCATCCGGCATGGCGAATGAAATAAACTCATCTATCTCGCGCCCTAATCGCCTCGCACCTCTCCAGCGGCTCCCTCTAAGCGGCGTATCATTCGCGCGACGAATGCGCCCGACAAAGAGCCCGGGCCCACTCCATAAACCCCGAAAAAAAAGAAACCTGGCGCCCGTGTCGAAAGCGCAGATGCACTCGAGAGAGAGAGAGAGAGAGAGAGCGGAAGATACAGATGTCGGCCGCGGGTAGCTCAGGTTGACGGCGCACGCCTGACTGCGCGCGAGCTCCGCCCCAAACGACGAGCAGCTCTTTACGACGGATAGAATTTTACGCGGATTACGTGATTTATGCGCGTCGGAGTCGTGCTTTCGCCCGCGGAGCGCCCGGAGATTCGCGCAACGAGAGCCGGGAGGGGTTTAAGCTGCTTTCATGGTCAATCTCGGTTGATTTAGGGAAGGCTCCTTTTAACGGATATGTACACTGACGCCCGGGTGCGGGGTCATTTTTTTTTTCTTTTTCAAGCGGTTGTCTATGAGCAGTTCTATGTGTGGATATATATCTATAACCGTCTGTCAAAGTCACACGTAATTTTTTCAACGCGAACCTTTCAGCGCGAAGGGACGGAGAGCTCGTTGTGCGCGTTTTATTCGCTAATATTTCTGCTTGCATCGAGAACTTATGCGACGGTGTACGGTATAAAACTGTCCTAAACGGTTCTTAAACGGGCCAGCGATAATCGTACCGCGTAATACTCGATACAAAGAGAAAAATGTAAATTGCACCCCGCGCGGCTCCCGCGATATTTTCGCACCTCTGCATTCAGAAACCTTAAACGCCGAGCCCGAAGTGTGCGACACCTCGCTGCCGAAAAAGGCGCTTGCATAACGTTAACACCTCAAAGCCCGCGGCTCATTATTCATGACCCCGTCCGCCGACAAAGGAGAGGCGAGAGAGAGAGAGAGAAAAAAGGCTAAATCGGCGCAGCCAAGTGTGCAGCAGCGCCGCGACGCATCTGTGCGGCTCGGCTCTCGGCTCTCGCGTCGGCCATTCGGAAGCTGCTAATGACGTATAATGCCCCGGTGGTTGCTTCCTCCTATTTTTTTTTTTCGTCCCCCGAGAGCCGGGGGGTGGGGGGGCAGCTGAATGGCGCCCCTCTTTCCGAGGTGACACCTCCGTGTCAGTTTTGAATCGCCGCCAGGTAGGGCCCGCCCCCCGATCCGGGGGACGAGGCGGATATATACACCGCGCGGCGGGATGAGCGATGGGAATGACGGCCGCCGGGCGTGAATGGCGCGGAGAGAGAGAGAGAGAGAGCGGCGCCGATGGTTAATTAGGAGGCGACGTCTTGTTGCTTGGTTTTTCGTCGGAGAGGCGCTAGAGGTCGTTGGGGTGGAAGAGGTGGGTGGATCGGGATTATCGCCGGGTGATTTTGAGTTGGTTATTTCAGTGAGTGTTGTGATTTGGTGGAAATGGGAATGTTTAAAATGTCTAGTGGCTGGTAAAAGGAAGTTTTGCGCGAAAATGAAACGTGCTTTCGGATTTTTCTAGTGATCCTTAATGATTGTATTATATTATCTTTATACTTCATTTTTAATCACTGTTGTATATATACTGAAATTTGTTTCCAGTCGCAGTGTATTAATAGGAAGTAATTATCGAGCCATCTGATTTTAAGTCTTTTAGATACTATTATAGCATTCATAGCATTGCTCTTAGTTTTTCTTATTCAAGAAGTCTGCGTTTACATTTACATGTTTCAAAATTGCTGTAACAAGGACTTTAAGTAATGAAATTCGTTCCGAAATCAGTTAATAATCCCAAAAAAAACTTTCCATTAATGCTTAACGATTCGTCCATTTTTTAGCAACTGCAGGCTATTAAATATTTTAAGCATGGCTTTAATTTACGCCAGAGAATCAGCGCGATTTTACAAATATTGAAACTATTTGGTGTACTATTTTAATAAAACTATTCACGTTTTAAAGAGACTTTAAGGTTCGAAGAAAAAAAAATCGAAAGAAACTTGCAAATAACTTAATATACGAAATCACACAGAAATTAAAAAGACATTATAATCGCGCAATTATTACTGCCGTTCGAAACAAGAGAAGCGGGAGCTGCGCGCGAGATGGAATCGACGGCGCACAGCAGCAATTAGAAGAAACGAGCTTGGGAAATCGAGCGCGCGAAAGGGAAATATCGGAAACTCCATTAATGTCTGCAATCGAATATGCATAAGCAGTTCTCTTCCTCCGGCAGACTTTGGCGCGATATCCTTTGTAACGTCGAGGCCTTCCCTTTTTCCTCCCCTTTCCATATTACTCCCGGCAAAGAGCTCATTTGTTATCGCAATCAACGCGCTTCTTTCTCGCTTTATACAACGGAACTTTATTCGACGCTCTTCGCCGAGAGAAAGAGAGAGAGAGAGAGAGAAAAGGCCAGGCTTCCATTTCGAAATCTCCCTTCGCGTCTCTCGTTCTCTCGCGGCGCATTACACTTCCAATAAATATATAGGGAACGGAGCTCTCCGCGTGCGGCAAAAGAGAGCAGCGGCAGCAGCTCCGAAAATATAATCTTCGACGTTCCCCGCGCCCCGCGATTTTTTGTCCGCCCCCGCGTAAATTCCGTTCCGCTCGCGCGCACTCGCCATCGTTTTCTCATTTGAATTTGCGCAGCCGTTTCCCGCATTTCTATATCGTTCGACGAAGCCGCGGCAATCCTCTTTGCCAACAAAACGCTCGAGCGAGCTTTTCGCGGGGCCAAATCTGCTTATGCTCCCTCTCTCTCTCTCTCTCTCCGCGCGCGCGTGCGACTCAATCAAATTCCGCGCCCGGGCTGTAATCTTCGAAGCCTACGGGCCGAGAGAGGAAGAACCGCCCGCCGCGGTAAAAAAATAAACGACGGAGAGAGAGAGAGGCTTTGTTGCCGCGGCTGTAACCCGAAGGGGGAGGAGACGCGGTTCTTGCCAGCGAATTGCGACGCTGCTCCGACGGGTTTTCGGGTTTCTGGGTGTAAGGAGGTTTAGTGTGGCTCCGAGGGGGTATATTGATTTCGCGCGATATTTAAATGCTGATGCTTGAACGGATTGTCGTAAGGTTTTTTATTACTCGTTTTGTATCGAGAAGAAGTAAGACAGATTTTTTGTATCGTAAAAAAATTCCATTCTAACCGACTTTTTTTGATTGGATCCGTTATGGCTTAATACATTGCTTATAAAGTCCAAGAATTATGTACACTAACAATTAACAGACGTGAAAGTCGAGTGAAATCAGTTTGGATCTTAAAAAGCCCACGACGCGGTCCAGAGTAAAAACTTCTTTTTCAATTCACAGCGGGTCTCAGTTAAAGTATTTGGGTCCATTACCGTGAACACTTTAGCTGAGAAAGTCAAGATTACTCACATCGGTACACTACCGCGAACACTTCATTTCGGAGAGTCAAGCAAACACAAAAAGTATGCAAAATACACGAACCCGCTTTAAAGAAAACGAACACAAAAATATATCGAATAAACAAGTGAAATATGCAACCGGAAAGTAAATAAAATTCAACCTCCCCGCGAAGGGAGCCCGACGCAGAACGCCGCGAAATCTTAACGCTCGCAAAGACGCGCAACTCTCGGCGCGCCTGCCGGCGTAACAATCCAAAGGAGCGGCAAAACGCGGCTCTCTCTCTCTCTCTTGTGCCCCGCGAACTTTGCCAGCGGCAAACCGGCCAAGAATTACACTCGCTTGCACTCTCTCCGCGAGAGAGAGGGGGGAGGGGGGGAGGCCCGCAAGTTTTGCCGGCGCGCATCTCGAACAGCAGCGGCGGCGGCGGCGGCAAAGGGCGTCGGAAGTTTCGCCACCCACTAAATGTATAACGAGGCCGCTCTCGGAATGCAGCCTCCCGATTACTTCCGGCCTCTTGAGCCAAGCGATGTACTTTTCCGCAAGTTTCCCCAGGGCTTTACTTCGTCTGACTTTACTGCCCGGGGTTTTTCTTCTTCTTCTTCTTTTTTTTTTTGCTCTCTTTGTTCGAGGAACCGGGGAGAGAGAGAGAGCCTTTCGCGCGCGGTTCTCGAGCCTTTTGTGTGCGGCCCGCGATTTTTCTTGTAGTTAGTTTTCACTGCGGCGGCGGCCGGGGAAAAGTTTGACGGTTTTTAATAAAATCTTTCGCGGAGAGGCGAACATCGTCGGCGGAAGGCGGGAACAAGTTTTTTTTGATACAAAGGATGCGCAAAATTTAGGGGGAAGCGTAATTTTATTCCACGAGGGGATCGAAACTGTAGTTTTTATATTGGGCAATTACCTGTTTTAGGAATTTAAGATTACGATCGTTTCAAAAAAGATCAATAGCAACATTGCACAGACGATTAAACATCCTAAGGTCTCAATGATTTTTATTTCATTTTACCGCATCGCCTCGTTACCCCTCTCTCAAGTTCACGAGCAACGTTTAATTTTAAAACAAACCCATCCCCCCGACTCCAAAACACTCGGTCCGGCTTTCTCCGCGAAAGCAAGACAGTCGCTGCAGCTCCTAAATCTTGATTTTCCGCGCGTGCAATCCTTAAAACTCGTCCTTCAGGAGCAGAGAGAGAGAGCAGCGGCGCGCTTTCGGGTAGAAGAGGGTGGCGGAGGGGGAGGTAACGCTCGCTTGCCGCTAAGCTCCGTTTGCCGCTAAGCGGAAACTTGATCCTTTTCCCGTCGGCGCGGAAACTTGCCCCCTTCTTCGCGCTTAATTCGTTCGAGTTTACAGCGGATTTGCTTAGAGGCTCGCGCCCCCCGCCGCCGGGCGCAACTTTCTTCGGCGATTTATCGCCGAGCTTCCGCGGTTTATCGATTCGCGCCACAGAGAGAGAGAGAGAGAGAGAGCGGCGAAAACTCGTGTTTTAGGAGCGCGCGGAGAGCGGATTTATGGGCCGGCAGCGCGGGTCCGCCGTGCTGTTGTTCCTTTGTTCGGGGGATCGTTCGAACGAGAGCTGATTACGGAGGGCTCGACTTCTGATGCGCTTTGTAATAAGGGCCTTTTTTCTTTCGCGGACAAGCCGAGCAAGCCGGGATCGAATAATTATTGTACCGGAGGTGCGGGGAGCGAATTGTTTTAATAATTATGTATCCGCTGCGCAGAATTTTTGAGGGTATAACACTTTTATATGGACTGATTGATAAGTAAAAACGCTGTTGGTTAGCTGTCAAACGGTTCATTGGCTTAAAAAAGACTGACAATAAACGGAGAAAAATGTTTTAATAAAAATGCCTATATACCTTTTAGTGATGAGGGGATAAAATTACATTGTCCTAAACAATTACTACATTATATATTAAAATTTATTAGAACTTTATCAATTTTTACTACAATTCTATTAAATTTTACTATATAGTATAATTAAAAACTACTATAGAAAAATTAAAAAAAAAATCAATTGATAAACAAAAGTATGATTGTAAAAATAAAAAAGATATACATCAAAGAACAGCTGACGTTTGATTTTGTCAATGCTAAAGTGTTAGATGAGAAAAAAATACAAGAAAAATTTGGTATCGCAGGATAATTAAATGACACTAAGAAACAATGAGAAATTTGTAAGTTGAGGACTGAATATAAGTCATTTGTAGATAAACAGATGTTTTACTTTAAAAAAAAAGTTAAATAACGGCTTCAATATTTGACTTGAGTATCATTAAAATATCGGCTTTAAATATATTTGTGAACATCATGTAATAAATCATTCTGACTCACATTTAACTCCTTATACAAGTAAATATTTAACTTAAGTAATATATGTGTCCAATAAAACAGTTTGACTAGTTAAATTACGGTTCACTTTGATAATTTTCGAAAGTTTCATCAGACGTTTTTTTAAAAAGGAAGTCGTGGCCTTTTTTTAAAGAAATAAACTGTTCGACAGCCAATAAAAACGATTTACATATTGAGATATTTCATCGTGTCGCGGCATTATTAATTATATTAGATTAATCAAACAACCGTTTAACTGTAAAAAAAAAATTATCAAATAATTATCAAATAATCAGCAAAATTTGAAAGTATCCATAAAAGAAACAATAACAAATTTTAGAAATTACCCAAAACAATTAAAAACAAACAGCACCTCCAGTCCTCGAAAAACGAACTCGCGCCCCGCCGCGGGAAAGATCCTCTCCTCGAGAGTGATTAAACGAATTTGCGAGCCGGTAGGCGCCGAAGTGCGCTAATGTCCCGAGCAAACTCCGCAGCGACGCGCGCGCCACGCTTGGTTAGACCCGCAAACATTGACTGACACTGTCCGGGACTCCTCCCCCCACCCACCCACCGCTTCGCGCTTCATTATCCTAAACCGACGCCGGGACCTTCGTTTCCATTTCCCCGAGAGGCTTTTCGGGAGCGATTTTTGAGAGGGAGAACTTTCGGGTTACCTGGTACCGACGCCGTTCGAGGGAAGAGGGTGGAAGGTCGCGCCGATGGAAACTCACCTGTAACAGAAAGAAAATCGTATTGTTAGATCGTTATTGGTTGATTCGTTCTTAAACGTTTGACTAGATCACGCAAGAGGCTAATTGCTATTTCGATCGCACTCCGTTTCGGGGTTTCCTCTGACCTCACCGCGCGGCAAGGCCTCTCCCCCCACCACCTCTGTATCGATCGTCGCTCGACTAATTTTCGCAATACATTTTTTTACGGGCCCACTCCCTAAAAACGGCCTGGACTTTCGCAAAGTCGCGCAGTGGCGGCTGTATATACTCCCGCGGGCGCGTCTCTGTTCCTTGAATTATTTATCCGATGTGCAGCGGGCCAAGCATACAGGCGCTAATTGCAATGCGGAACGGCGGATCGACGCGCCGGCAGATTTATGGAGGATCGCGGCCAAACACAGCCGCTTGCGACACGGTCGCCCCGCGAGGAGAGCGTGAATCATATGCGATATGCAGCCGCCGACGGTTCTCTTGGGCAAAATTTTGTTTTTCGCTGAGGCCGGCCGCGAGGTTACCGCCCCCCCCCCCGCGGTGTTGAGAGAATTTTTGAGAGACTCCGCGAGTGAGAGCGAACGAGGGGCAGTTCGAAGAGGGAAGTAGCGGTGCTGCTGGGTGCAGTTTTAAAAGTGATCTCAAACTTATAAACGATAAAAATCATCGTAATCGTACAACTTTTTTTCACTGATATTCAGTACTCTAAATAGTTTATATCAATTAACTATCAGAGAATAAAGCAAAAATTCAAAAGAAAATCATTGCATGCCCTCATAAATCATTGACTCTAACTTCACTCCTTAAATCGTCGAAATCTCCGCTAACAACTCTACACTTTAACGAACCGCACACCGCGCCAAATCACCATCACCCACCGTCCCTTTCTCACCCATCAAAACCCAGCCACACCAAATTGCACTCCCCAGGGAAAGCAGCGCGTCCGAGCGTCATCGCGCCTAATACAAAAAAAAAGGAAAATCCCGACGCGCGCGCGAATCAGCCGAGAGGAAAACAAAGAAAGCGAGACGGAGAGAGAGAGACTTGTTATTTTTTCTCCGGCGAAAAAAAGGGGGCCACGCTCGATCGACAGGCCGGTCACGTGTGCGCGCGCGCCGAGCGACAATTACGGGCTCGGCCGCGACAAAGAGCGCGCGCCGATTGCGACATTAACGCCCGATCGCCTCTCTCTCTCTATCTCTCATTTTTCGATTAGACAGATTTCCCGGCGAGATTTTACGCGGAGCTCTCTCGGCGAATGTGGGTAAAGGTGAGGTGGTTTATTAGGGTTATTAAGGTAATATTGCGAGGCGGCCGAGAATGCTGATTAGCTCTTTGACGCGGGAGATTGGGATCGGTTTGTTGCCTGTTTTTATCATTGCCGATTAAAGGATATGTTTTGAAAAACGGTGTTTTTCAGCTAAACTGCGGCGCGGTATTGAGAGATGATTGATATGTTTAAGTAAACGTTAGCCATCGTCACCCTTATTTTTCGGAAGAAACTTCAGTTCCAACATCGTACATTTAGAGGAATTATTTGTTTTTTAGGCAAACCAGTTTGGCATGTTGCCGTAGTTTCTTAACTTACACAGGACTAATCCTCATGCATAATTCAAGTTTCGAACTTTCTATCCAGAAAAAAGAGTTTGCAACCGAAACTGCAGCAAATATATATAGATGTGCGCAATAATTCGCTCGCAATCCTCGCAAAACACGGACCTCCCCTCCCCTCTCCCGCCTACGGGCAACTTACATCTAATAAATACGTTCGGCGCGGCGGCCGATAAAGAGCCTCCTTGTATATCTTCGAAATTAGCGCGAGCGGAGCGATGTACGACACGCATAAAAGAGGCCCGTTCCCCAAAGGGATGTGTATCCGATGGCGGCTCGGGGCTTATACGCGCTGTTTTAGCCCCTTCATAGACGATTAATCCAGTTTATACCCGTCTCTCTCTCTCTCTCTCGCTCTGCGTAAGCGAGGCCCCCCCCCCCCTTCTAAGCCTCGGGAGAGAATCCGCACAAACGCGCCTTCCTCTGCCGCTGACTCCGGGAGCGACTTGGCTCTCTCAAGTGCAGGGAAAAAGAGAGACGAGCTCGAGGTGGGAAGCGATATAATTCAGAGGGGATTCGCGGCCCGGTTCACGATCGTCCGATGTAATATGGCGCGCCTGCCGATGAAAAAAATCGCGCTCGCTCAATCGACGAGAAAAGAGAGGTTGCTCCAAAAATTTGGAAAGATTCGGCGATTCCGCGAGCGGCTCCTCTGCCCCCGTCGGAAGGGGTGTTCGCCGGCAGCCGATCGTCGAACAAAAATAGGCGGAAAAACAAGAACAACGGGCAGCAGCAGCAGCAGCAGCAGCAGCGACGGCGGTGCAGACGCAGGAGGGAGACGGGCAGATCTCTCTCTCGCCCTTCTTTTGTCCCTCGCTCCGCTCGCAGCTCTCTCGGCTCCGGCCCCGATATTGAAATGGAGTCGTTTGAGCGTGAGTAATTTGCTTTGCCGGCAGCGGCGGCGGCGGCGGCGGCGGCGACGACGGCCCCCGAGCGCAAGCGCGAGAGAGAGAGAGAGAGCATTGTGAGCGCACGGCAAAGAGCGCAGACGCCCGGACCGACCGACCGGAAGAAACTGTGCCTGCCTGCCTGCCTGTCTGCGCGCCGCCCTGCGCCTCTCGCCGGCCAAGGGGAAGTAGTTTTCGCCCGGAGCGCGGAGCTCGGGCTGCTGCCGATTATTCACGGGGTGTATTGTGTCTCGTTTCGGGGGGGATGTATGTTGTTTATACGGGGAGTTTTCGCGTTTCTGGAAATGAGAGGGAGCTCTGGGATTTTGCGCTTTTAGCTAATAATCGCCGGAGCCTTTTGAGCGATTTGCGTTTTATGGGATTTGATACACTATGGTATTTTCATGCTGACTTATATGGTTCCCGCTTTACTCGATATTGCACGAAGTGGCGTGACTGCATTCACGAATGGAGTGAATAATAAGACATCGCGATCCTCGGAGCGATTCAACAAGAAACGAACGGTTCGAGTTCAAACGGATTCTTATCCGAGCGGATTTGACTGATCGCCTCGCGGCGCGAATGAACGAGGAGAGCCGCGCGGTTCTAAACACAATACCGACGATTTATGCCGCGCCTCGTCAAAGGCACGTTGTAACGTACCTCCGCCGGTTTTAAAGATCCCTGAGTCAACAATCGATCGCGAGTTACGCAACCGCAGTATCCTGCGCCGCGAGAGAGCGCGATGTAAAATATATTTTCATCGATGATTCATACGATCGAGCGGCGGCGTCGCACCGCAACCAGGCCGCGGCGATTAATATTTCCCGCGATGCGCCTCTCTTCTTTTCTATGAATAATCAAGCGATTTATAAGGCACGAACGACTCGGCGGGGGCCTCGGCGAGAGATCTCGATTGAAGAGCGACGGCTGACGTCACGCGCCGCCAGGCTGCGCTCTCGAAAGAGAGAAGGATCCGCGCGCTTTTAAACAGTCCTCTCTCGTCCGAGAGGCGTCCTCGCGAAGGCTGCGCGCACGCCGGAGCGCGCCGGGCGGATGCGCTTCATCATAAATTCAAAGCGACGCCGCGAGTTCGAACTCGCGGCCCTGATCGCCTTTTCTTCACGTCGACAAGACACGCGCCGCCGGCGCCTAATTCGGACGTCGCGAGGTGTAACGATGCTCTTGAGGTGACGGACCGAGGAGTTTCGCGGGGTTTTCAGGTGGGTTTCGAGGGTGGATTGGGAAGCAGATTATTTTACAGGCGACAATTGGTGGTCTCTTTGAAAGTTTAATTTTTAACTGCACGGAGAAAGAGTGCAATAAAAATTACAATGAACTTAATAATTTAATTATATAGATTGCCAAAGAGGATGCCCATGGACTAATGGCAAGCTGCCCCCAGGCTACTGAAAAGCTTATATATAGATATGTTCTCAATGTTATTTTTGAAAGTTTAAAGTCTTACAATTCTTTTTCCCTGCATTTCCCCGTATAAATTTTTTGTTAAAATTAAAGATCTTTACACTGAGAGAAAAGTTTAGTAAAAATTACAATACTGCCTAGTAAAGCCGCCACAGACTGTCAAAACCCAAAAA
>JAWWEO010000023.1:3516670-3558825 GCA_035582975.1 Ormyrus labotus
GGCGGCTTTACTAGACAGTATGGTAATTTTTACAAGATTATTTGTAATTTTTACTATACTTCTTCTCTCAGTGTAAATATCCTCTAAATGATAGAAAATGTTTTGTACATTTCTCAGCGTTACCGCAGGTGTGGACACTTTACTGTATAACGGTTCGTTACGAACTTACTGCAAGACTGTAATTTTTATTATAATTTTTTTTATTTAAATAGTTTTTTTTTATTTTTAATTATATATAGGATCGTGCGTCAAAACAAACGAACTAATAACGTTCAACCCGCTCTACCAACTCCCAGTCACGCTCAAAAAAGAATCACTTCTGCGAATTCGATCCTTAACCCTGAAAATGATTTAAGCGCGAAATCCGCGCGTCGCGTCGTGCGGATGCTGCAGCGAGATAAGCGGGTCATCGCCGCGCTCGTGTCGCCGTAAAGGTTATTATTACGCGCGCGGGCACGCGGCTCGCATAATCCGAGCGAGAGCTTTTGACTCCTCGGGGCGCGCGCGCGAGGATTATGACTCGCCTATCAAGCGGCACAGAGCGGCTGGCTAAAATTACGCGTATCGTAATCGCGCGCCGGGACGCGCCGGCTGAATGCGAGATCGGCCCGGAGGCTCCTACTATCTGATTCTCTGATTTCGTGCTTCTGTGTCACTGTGTGGCACGCGACGAGGGTGGCTTATTCACTCGCGCGCGCGGCCTCACTTTTTCACCGGGTTCGAGAGGATGCGCCGCACACGGTTGATTATTCAATTTTTTTTTTTTTTTTTTTTGGATAATTTTTTTAGTTTTTGCGGATGAGGACCCTGATAGAAATGTTAAGCAGTTTTTACCTAATGAATAGCCAGATATGCGATTTCTGGTTTATTTTTTTATTATTCGCTAGCTAATAATTTCTTATTTTCGTCACGTTTTTGAAACAGAAGACGACTGCTTTCTATTTAGTGATCAATTTTAAATAAATAAATGAATAAATTAATTAATTCATAAACGTATTTAAAAAAATAGTTTGAAAAATTACAGAAATAGTTTTTAAGAGGTTAATGTTACTTATTTAGCCTTCAGCACTACTGCTCATTAACAGGTACTTAGCCAGAAATTAAAAAATATGAATCTTATAATTAGCTAAAAAAATTAGGTAATGCTCAATATCTTAACCAGCAGGATTGCTTTATTTTCTACTAGGGGAGTAACTTTATATAGAGTAGTTTCATAAATTTATTTTAGTTTAGGGCATTTTTTTTGGATAATGAGAGTTAATGCGTAACTTGGGTTTATGGAAAAATTTTTTATTTGTGTTACCACTGACTAGGAGTGGACACGAACTTTGGGTCACGGATTGCCTTGTAACTTCGGGATATGTTTTCTAATGTTAAAATATGAAGAAAGCTAACGCTCGATTTTTCAAGTTATGAGCTCTTTTACCGAAAATCTAAAAAAAAATCCATTTTTGTTTAATCACTTATAACTTTTAAACATTTAACTGTAATTACGGCATTTGAAAGGTGAGATCAAATCCTATCGATTAAAAAAAAATTTTGTCCAAAAAGCTTTATTGTTCCAAGGCTAAACCAAGAGGCACTTGGCAGGTTTATTCCAAGGCTAAACCAAAAAGCACTTGGTAGGATCGGAAAAAAGGATGATACTATCTTGAATGCGTATATAAATAGAACTGCGATGTTACTATTACAAATTGATCTGTTTTAAAAGTTTTTAAATAATTTTAAATAATTACATTTGATGTAGTCATTAACTGCTTGTGCTTCATTTTTTCTTAACTCTTTTCAACTTTTTATAATATTTTAATTCTTCAGGTTTAAAACTTGACGAGTTTCTGACTAATATTGATTCACTTTTGAATTTTGAAAAAGTCATCTACGTAAATAGAATTAGCCCTGGTAATATCCCCAAGAATTTTTTAAACTAATTTTAAGCCAATTTTGCACTAGTTAAAAACGACAGATTTCTATTATTTATTATCATTATCAAATAATTAAAAACACACGTTAACCAGCGGAATTGGCTAATTTTCTATCAGAGAGCATTTGTCAATATTTCAACAACTTGAAATAATGTCTCTACACTCGCTCTAAAAACTACTTCCGAATTACACCGATCTGAAATCGCAACCGCTCCCCGCCCAGCTCGAAAATCCGCCAAATTTCCATAAATCCTGCAGTAGCAGCTCGAGCTTGAGAAAAAAAAAATACAAACTGCCGCGCCCGTGCAGACTCCCCGAATTCCAGCGTCGCGGGACAAAGAAGGCCGAGAGAGAGAGACAAAGCAAGGTGAATTTTCGGCAGCCGGGACGAGGCAACTCTCCCGCGCGACGACGACGGCGAACGCGGCCAATGTCAACCGCGGCGACTGTACATACACGCCCGAGGAGCCCGCCGGTGCATTAAGCATGCTTAGCGCGCGCCGCTCCACCGCGTATATATATCCCGCCGGCGACGGACTTCGGCAATCAGTCGCTTCGACTACTCCTCAAGGCGCACCTCATCCACACAGCCCAGCCATGAAGGTACGCTGGATCGGCGGAGAGAACTGTTCGTTTTGCCGCGGAATAAGATTTTTCGGCCCGTTGAGATTTTATTTTTTTTAACCACTCGCGGATATTTATTAAGTTATTGGTTTTTTTTTTCAATTTTTCGTACTAATACCTTCTCACATTGATTTCCGAATAAAAACTAAAATAATATTATAACGAAAACCAATCGATTTGCAGGTACTCGCATGTCTCGCCCTCTGCCTAGCGGTGACCTTCGCCGAGCCGCCGGCGAACCGTCAGCGCTACTTCTTCGCCCGCCAGCAAGAGGAGCCGTCCTCGGGTCCGTACGCCCCGAGCGGCTGGAGGCCCGAGGGCCCAGCCTTCAACCTCCCCCAGCGCAGCCAGAAGCAGCAGCAGGCCCCGGAGAACCAGTACGGTCCCCCCCAGCAGCCCCAGCAGCCCCAGCAGCAGTACGGCCCTCCCCAGAAGCAGCAACAGGCCCCGGAGAACCAGTACGGTCCCCCCCAGCAGCCCCAGCAGCAGTACGGCCCTCCCCAGCAGCCCCAGCAGCCCCAGCAACAGTACGGCCCGCCGCAGCAGCCCCAGCAGCCCGAGCAGCAGTACGGCCCCCCAGGAGTCGAGCCTCTCCCCTCTCCCCGTAAGCAGCAGACCCCCCAGCTGGTGAAGAACCAGCAGTTCGCCAGGCAGCAACAGCGGTTCAACGGACAGCAGCAACAACGGTTCAACGGACAACAGCAGCAGCAGTTCAATGCTTTCGCCAAGCAGCAGCAAGAGTACGGTGCCCCGAAACCACCCCAGCAGTACGGAGCTCCCCAGCAACAGTACGGCGCTCCTGACTACCCCACCACCACTGATCTTCCCAACGTTACTGAAGTCGACGAGCCCATCACTGGCAGTCCCGACACCGAGGTGAGTTTTCAGTACTCTTTTTTTCTTTTTTTCCTGTAGTAAACCATTAAACGTTGCTTTTTACTGATTATGTAAAAACGCGTCAGGGCTGTTAAACAATTGAGCAAAACTTTGTTCTCCCAGATTATTTTGCAATTTCTCATGCTAGATTTATAGATTAGTGTACAAGGAACCAAATGAGCCCTTACACATCTAAATCGGGTAGAAAATAAAAACTTCTTGAAAGGCGAAATGACCATTGCCTTTGTTATAGGTATTTCAAATTGTACTAAACGAAATTGCGTTTTTAATTTATTTCTTCAATGTTACTTTCTCTACCTTTACATACATTTATTATTCGAATTGCACGATTAAAAAATTTAAAGATACAGATTTTTTTGTAAAGGCTAGATTTAGTCGAGGGTACTACCTTAAGGTTGATGGGCTTGAACTAGAATGATTTTTCTCGACGTTTATTGTCGAAAAAATAATAATTTATTTTTCGCAACGTTTTCACACCAATCAAGGGTCTTTGATTTTGAACTACTGTACCGATTGTCCATTCATCAATCGACAAGGCTTTCCGCTTTAAAATTAATTAGTCTCGCGCTCGTAATATCCCCCAAATCATTTCCAACATTGCAAAAACCACCTCACTGGATTGCAGGCCGAGTCCACGTACGCCGCGAACGAGCTCCAGAACGAGGAGGTCGACATCGACGAGCAGCCCTCCTCCCGCCAGCAACAACAGCCGCAGGAGCGCGGCGAGTACTACGTCGCGCATCCCGACGGTCGCCTCCAGCGCGTCCGTTACGTGAGCCGACAGGACCTCGAGGCGATGCGCTACTTCGCCAAGATCCGCGCCGAGAACGTCGAGCCGCTGCGCGGACCCATCTACGCCTACTCCCCCCTCCAGAAGCTGGAGGTCGCCCCGGGCAGTCTGCAGGTGGCCCCGGCTGCCCCGAGCCTCACCGTCAGCGCGGTCGAGGCCAAGACCCAGAAGCTCGTCGCCCCCAAGCTCGAGGTGAAGCCGCTCGCGCAGATTCAGGTGCAGCACGACGCCGCGGCGTCCGTCGTCCCGCTGAGCGCCGGCTACGCCACCTACACGGCCAACTACCAGGTGCCCGCTGCCGCCCCCGTCGAGGAGAGGTACATCCTCGCGTTTCCCTGAACGGATCATCGTTTGACTCCTTCTTTGTTCGACTTGTAAATGATGTACATTTGTGTTTAACTCGTAGGTTATAGGAATAATAAACGAAAAATTTACGAATTTCGAGGGTTTTTCTTCCTGCTCCCCTTTTAGCACAATTTTTAGGGTTACGCATCGTTGGATGGATCGTTTCGATCGTCTTTGCTGTTTTAATTTGTGCTTTTAAGGCTAAATGTTTTTTAATAATCGTGTATCGATTAATGATTCAGTTTTAAACTATATAAAAATAAATAGTATCGACACCGCAGAGTACACTTATTCAAATTGTCGGTCGGTCCAGTCGGTGCTACATAAGACAATGTTGCGGTTTACACGAATAAACCACAAAAAGTTCTGGCGTATATGTAACACAAGTACTTCGGCACGTGGACACTCGTATAACGTATCAGAAAAATAATTTCGACGTCCGCGCGGTTTTACTAAAAATTCAAACTTCCTCGAATAATAAGTAATTTTGAATAAAGACGTTTAAACTTTTTGTCGCGACGTTCATCCAAATAATGCGTTTAAACGAGCAATTCAATTTAATATAAAATACAAAACCTCTATTTAGAACACAGCATCGAAATTACCTCAGCTCGCCTTCAAAAGAAAAATAGTCAAAAGCACTCGAAAATTTTCAAATTAAAATTAACAATCAAATACCAGCTTTCGAAATACCGCAGCGAACCCTTCCAAGAAACACAACCGAGCGCGCGGAAGAGATCCCGCGCGGGTAATCGCGTCTCGCCGCAAAATTCCAGAAATTTAATATCGCCTCCTCTTTCTCGGAGTCCGAGTTCGCGCGACAAAACCAAAGCGGAGGGAGAGAGGCTATAGAGGGGGCTTCTCTCTCTCTCTCTCTCTCTCTCTCCATATCGCGCGAAATGCCTCGGCTCATTTCCATGACGACTATCTCGTCGCCGGCGGAGAATATTTCATTCGCTCCACCCTTCGATCGACACTCCGCCGGGGGGACGGATATTTCCGCACGGATTCTGCAGTAATTTCTGGAGGCGAGATTCTGCTGGATTTCGGAGGAATCGTTTAATGTGTGCTCGCGACGCGGGGCGGCGCTGGGATCGAGTGTCGGATCGGATTCGACGACGACGCTTCTGACCTTTCGTGTCATTTCATCTCGAGGAGAGTACTGATTTTTGAAAGGACTCCTTCCTCGGATGAAATCCGAGATGATCGTCAACGTTGAGACGCGTTTTTGATTTTTCGGGGAGATACTAAAAATTACGTCCGTCGCAAACATATTATTTTTTTCAAAAATCCAAGTGAGATGAGTTATCGATATTTTAAAATCACCGTCAAAGCAGAAAAGTTGATTTAACAGTTTTAAGCGTTTATCAAGCCGAGAACAAAGATCAAAATTACGCTCGCCACGCCTCATTACAACCTCGGCCGATAATTAGAAAACTAATCCGAGGCGCGAAAATCGAGGAGCGCTGATATATATATTCCACCCACTGACCGGTCCTCGGCATCAAAGCGTTACGGACACACACGGCGAACGGCCGATCGGGCAATCGAGCGGCATAATTAAATCTCGCCGCGGTACACACGCGCGCGCGCGAGCTACCAATTAAATCGGCTCGCCCGCTGACCGTTCGATCCGCTTCCGCTCCGGCTCGTCCGGCCGACCCCCGCGACCGCAGCCCTTGTCTTCCGGTCGAACTTGCGGACCGCGGCTTTGAACCTCTTCTTTCCGGGGATTCCCCCGAGTTTCTGCCTTTTGTTTATACCGCGGGTTTGTTCGGTACGGCGTTTGTTTTTTCGGAATTGACTTAGGTTTTGAGGTTTGATCTTTTGGAGGAGTGGATTTGGGTTAGGGCCGAAGGTGAGGATTGATGATACGATTGTAGTGGTTGATGATTAGATACGTGATTTTCCGGATCAGTGAATTGATTTGAATCATATTGAGGTTAAACTCTTAGAAAGCTCGAGGAGTTCGAGCTCGTAATTGTAATAATCTAATTGTAAAATAGATTTCGAGTTTTACTTTCGCTTAGTGAGCGGGAAATAAATTATTAATTTAAAATTAAACTGGACTGTCTATTGGTAGTATATTAATTTTCCACTAACTCTGTTAAACTCGATTTCCCGCGAACGAGACTGCCACCTAGCGGAAAAACAGAGAACCTTCTCCAATTATAAGTGGAACCATCAAACTAAACGAAACCAATATCTCCTTAATTCCAGAACTCAGCCTAAACCGATCTACCTCATTCGTGCTCAGCGAAGAATTAAAATCGCATTTTATAACCGAACGACGAAAAGAATAACCGCAAGTCTATTAACATAATGAAGACTCGCGCGGCGGAGAGAGAAATCGGCCGATCTCATTAATAGCGAGGCGCTCATTTGCGCCCGGCGCGTATTAAGAAAGCTCTCTCGCCTTTTTCTCCTCTCCCCCCTCCTCCCCCCGTCCACCGGCTAGGAATGAATAAAAGCGCGGAAAAAAGGCGCGCCGAAGGAGAGTGGGCGAACTTCCGGAAAAATTAATATCCTGCTGGCGCCGGCTGCTGCTGCTGCCGCCGCCGTCCGTCGCTGCCCAGCGGGGAGAGCCGCGCTGTCGGGGGATTGAAACTTTCGCCCCGAAAAGATGGGAGCTTTCGTTGGGGTGGGGTTCGAGGAGGGACGGGGAAAAATTCCTTCGATCGGGCGTCGATGTTTCGCTGGACATTTTATTCGTACGAATTCTCGTTGAAGGATATCGTCGTGAATTGGCGAGTTTAACGTATTCTGTTTAAGAGAGTAATTGAAGATGACTCTGCGTCGGTTGCCTTCGACCATTATTTCAGTGCTCAAAGCTGCGAGCGACCCTCGGTGCGAATGATGGTTGAACAACCGCGCGCATTGTAGCAGTCCTCGATTGTCATCGAAATTGTTCAGGTGCCGTGTGTATTGTGCGCAGGTGCATCCTCCGAGGACGAGATGTATAGGTTTTCTGTTCTTCGGAATTACGATAGCGCGTGAAACCGAAGGAGAGGCGATAGTCATCGAGGACACGGCGCCACGGCTCGGTGCGAGCGGAAGTCTCGTGTGTCAAAACTCGAGAAAATTGGAAATTCAAAATGCGCCAGGTTGCCGCGGGGAGCCAACTGCCGTCGGCAGTCCGTCTGAGCGATCGCGAGATTTATCTTGGCAGCTCTCTTGTAAATTAATTTTAATGACCGAGCTAGTAGGGGTCAACTGATAAATTTCCGTAGGAATTGTAATTATTTCGCTTTTACAAGCGCAAAGAATCTTCTAACGTTAATATTTCCCTTCCCTCCGAGGAATCCTTTTTGCGGAGCGAGCGGAGCAGCCGTGGATTGAACTTGCACCTGTACACATTTCGGAGAACTGCGCAAAAAAGGAAACATTGGCATTGTTCCGAAAATCCTGGGTGCCGCGCGAACATATTCGGAGCAACAACGTGCCGGTACAGAGCTGCAAAAATCTCTTCCCTCGCGCGATATATTGTTCCCTTGGGAATCTCTGCGTGAAGCGCCGCGTGATGCCGCGGCGACTTCGCCGACAATGAAGGGAAGTGCTTGCTTTGTTGCGCCAGACTCCGCGACTCGGATTCGATGAGAATGTTTTGATCATTTTTTTTTTTTTTTTTATAAAAATACCTCGAGCGGTGCTGAGATTTTTTAGTCGAGCTCGCGAGACTCGATTGCTGCAAAAACTATTGAAATAAGCAAAGCTCTAATACCCGTTTATAATATTCTTCTAATAAAAATAAGATCCTAATGATATTTCTGAGCTAATATTTTTGATAAATTCTCATCTCCACAATCTGTGAGGCGTTCTAATAAACTAGACTCTTAAGAACCATATGTGGGAGAATTTAAATTTACAGCCTTTGTTTTATCTTTCTTGCGTGTCTAACGAAAAGGATTGTCAGTATCATACTGACGATGGTCAGCCGATTATCTGTGACCGAAACACAATACAATTTATACTTACGTTCCCGTCAATATCTCCCATGTGTGTTTTTTTAAGAGTCTAGTTTATTAGGACGCCTCACAGATTGAAGGGAGGTGAGAACTTATCAAAAATATTAGCTCGAAAGATCATTAAAGTCCTATTTTTATTTAGAAGGAATATGATTTGTTTATTTAGATTAATGTACCTGACACGTAGCACGTGCAGGTTAACAGAAAAAGAAGAGAACACTTAAATTGAAGAATAAAAACAAAAACACCATCAACAAGCCACCTCCATCTCCGCTCAACCCGCATCTTAACTTCCCATTCTTAACCCCTCGAAATCAGCAATGCCAATCAGCCGATACATCAATCGAGCCATCGGCAATCCTTCCTCGCTCCGGCCGGCGACGGTGGCGGCATCTGCGCGCCGACTCCCCGCCGCTTGTCCGTGCTTTTGTTTCTCGCGAGATTAAGAAAATAGCCGGAGCCCCCGCAGCTTCCTGGGAACTTTGGGCCGCCGATTCGTGACTCGATTGTGTTGGCCTCGGATGCAGGGCTGCGTTTCGCGATTCGGGGGGCGTCTTTCAGTCGCAGGTGAGAGGCGCGCTGGGAGTTTGTTGGCGGCTTGAGAAGTGGTGGTGAATTTTTATGGGGTAAGAGGCAGATTGCGAGATGTCTAATTTGATGATCTCAGTTTTTTGCAGGGTAAAGAAAGTTCTTTATAGAAAATGAGAGTTATTATAGGAAATGGGTTGGTTTTGTGTTGAGTCTGCTTTATTTGTAAATACATTATTTATAGCTTTATGATTATTATTCATTTTATACGTTTACTCAACGTTAATAATGCAAAGATAATTTTACAAAAAAAATTGATTTTCCGCTAAATATACAATGAGAGAAAGGTTTAATAAAAATTACCACACTGCCTAGTAAGGCCACCACAGACTGTTAAAATTAAAAAGATTACCATATTTTATAAGAAAATTTACCAAACAATATAGTAAAATTTCTTACAAAGTATAGTAATTTTTTTATTTTGACAGTCTGGTAGCTTTACTAGACAGTATGGTAATTTTTACTAGATTATTTGTAATTTAAACTAAATCCTTCTCTCAATGTATTGAACAATTTTCATATTTTATCGAAATCTTTTCTTTTACAACATCAATTTTTATATAATTTATAAAAATTATAAACATCAAACAATTATTTACATTAGAATCTACTATATACCATTGCGAGAAATTAAAAGATATGTAAATAAACAGTTCTTCTAAGACTAGAATTAAAAGTATATTATTACTATTTGATGGTATTTGATTGATATAAATGTCTTAGTGTAGTTTTTTTAGTGCTAAGTTAGTTATAAGTCTTTTACAAACCAGCCTATGTACAGGTAACTGCGTTTACTTCTGTATGAGTTACTTATGTAATTATTCTGGTTCAAATAAATTCAAATTTAAATTTAAATTAATTTTACTAATGTTACTTAATTTTAATTGAAAGTTAACAAAAGTAGTCGGAGGAAGGAGTGGAGAAGCCTTGGGCGTTTGGGAGGCTCGCTCGACTGTTCGCTAGGTGGCGTAGCGGGGATTTTGCTTTGCTTGCTAGTGAACTAGTCGAGGCTCCGGAATATATGTAGCCGGTTAGAGTGAGCGTACCGTGCGAAAATTTCACTTCACTCTTCGTCAAATTTATTCGCTCTCCGATTATCCAGTATAATTTTAAGTTGATTAAAATATGATCGTATCTTCCTCTCTGTTGGTGATAAATTACTGATGATTCTAATAGGGTCATTTTTCTATTTATGCGCGTGTCGGAAAATGATGTATCTGTATTTTTCATCTACAAAGCGTATCTAGATGATTGTCTTCTTTCTGATTTTCTTGCCAACGATTGTTACGGATTCAATCATTTTTTTCGCATCCAAATCCCCGTTTTTCTAAAATACTTTATAATTAATTTTGTTAATTTGTGGTAAATTAAAAATAATGAGATTTTTTATTCGGTCTTCTTTTGTTATATTTTGTTCCGTTCCCATTTTCGATTTATAAAGTTCGGTTAAGAATTGCAATTTATTCTTTCGCCGTTTAGCAAGTATCTTTTTTTTTAACTATCGTTTGAATTTGAAGTATCCTTCTCTCTGCTGGTGATAAATCATTGACGAATTATCAGAATCTGATGCGGTCATTGTTCAATTTATGCCCTTGTCAGAAAATTACGTATTCTCCGTTTTGAGTTTGCCTCTTTTTCTCTCCCGATTGCGTGCAGATATTTAGGCTCATATCGGCAGTCTTAACGAGGGACGGGTTTTCCAAAATCGCGAAAAAAATTTTAATGAACTCATAATTAAAGAAGAAGAATTCATTAATTATACGGAGTTAAATAAAAAATTAGGGAAAAATGATTTTGCGATATTGCATGTTAATATTAGAAGCATAATCATATGTACTGAAACATGGAGAATAAAACATCTTGAATTGTTTCAATCATCAGGATATAAAATCTACTATAATAATGGTAACATAAATAAGGCGGATGGGGTTGTCGCATACGTAAAAGATGGAATTATATCCATGATGTTAAAATAATTACAATTGACCAAACAAAATTTTTAGTTATTGATGTAAAAACTAATAATAACAAAATTCTTAGAATTTCGCCAGTATATCGGTCACATGATATAAAACTGAATTTGTATTTTCAAATTCAAATTTATAATTTTAGTGTCTACAACCTACCAATAAATCATGAAACCAGAACAAACAAAAAAATCCTCTTCCCAACTTTCAATCCCCTTAAGCCATTAATCCCGAGAGGGTCCTGGAGGACCTACTTTATTTCAAACTCTGTAAAAGTTGGAAAATTAATAATTTTGTAATTTTATCCTTTCGGTTGTATTCTTTAGTACCCAAAAAAGACAAATGAGCGATACAATATGTATTTTGAAAATTTATAGAAATATGGAAATATGGAAAATGGAAAAAAATACTGGAAATCCCTAAGTTGGACCATTTTAAGGTAAAATGTGCAAAAATATAGTCACTTTTGTCCCGATAAGAAGGCTTCGGGTTTAACGGGTTAATAAACGCCTCATTATCCCAATTACTCGATCGAAAAGCTCGGCGGAAGGAAGCGCAACAGAGTACATTACCGTCGAAAAAGCCGTTCAACGTCGGAAGCTCGCCTCTCGCGTCGTCGTCAGGCCCCCGATCAGGTGCCTGGCTGCGGGCACGCGTCTCTCCCGGAAGAAACAAGTCATTTTTCGTGCGCCCCCTCGGACGCGCGTCTCGGCGTCCATTATGCCGCCCCCGCCCCGAGAGGGTGACGAAACAATGAGAGAGACTATGGAGGCGGCCCTTGTAAGTCGTCGTCGTCGTCGTGCGGATGTGCTCGCTTGATTATCGCTGACGGATATATCGCCCGATATATGCGTCATTCGCCGCTCGCCGGCTTTTTCATGCAGAAATCGGCCCCTTTTTGTCCGCCCTTCCGCTCTCCGAGGCGAGGACTACTTTTTCGGATGATTATATTGCGGAAGGAAGGCGCTTGTTATGGAAAGTGGGTCGGAGCGGAAATTTTTGACTTTCGATTTTCGAGTGCACTCGACACATAAGAAACGAGCTGAATTTTGATGTGGGATTGCGATTATAACATTGGCCTCTCTGGTTTTGCATGATAATTTTATTACGGTAATTGTTTGATAAGATATTTCGCTTCTTGAAAGCGTTCAAGAAACTAAAAGAATTCATGGACTACTGTTTATTCTTGATCCAAAAATGTTGCTCTAAATGACTACTATTTCTTGTAAAAAGTGTTTTTTTACCATTATTACACTAGAATCAAGCTTATTTAAAGAAAAATACTAATAATTATCTGGATAGACACCATAACAACCTAAGACCGTTCCACCGTTAATCATCCCAGTTTCTCGCGGCGCCACGAAGCCGCACCGACGATCGACGTATATACCTGCCGAGGAATTCGCGGAATTGTCGATTACGCAGGCTTGGCGTTCGGCGCGAAACCCGATCTCGAAAGTGGCCTCGCGCGCGACAGTTCAAGTGTTGCTCGCCGCAGCGGCGAATGACACTTTTCGGCCAAAGTCGGTAGACCGCAAGTGCCGAGCGGAGAAAAGCAGCCGGATCGCCGGGACGAAAATAGGCTCGTTGTTGGGCACTGGAGTTATGCTGGAAAATGTACCGGTTTGATTTTCCGCTGAAACGACGGTCGGAAACTGGGGATGAGTGGTTTTAGTGTTTTTATTACTGAGTTGTTTTAGGAAGCTGCAATGGAAGCTAAGGACTCTTTCATGTAAACAATAGTTTATTTGTAAGGAAATCGACCTCAAAGAATGTCAAAATGAATCATTTTTAATCATCGCGGTGTAATATAAAAGCAGAATAAAATTTTTACTCTACTCGTCGATCCGCATTTTAACAACAAAGACAAAGAGAAATATTAGAATAATTAAATTTCAGTCAAACTCAGAAACTAAGCCAGGCTCCACAAAGCGTTCATCCTTCCCCGCTCGCGCCTCGCCCAACTCGCGTCCATCGCCGCGTCGACGCACCTCCGAATTTCCCAGCGAAACAATCGGCCAATCGAGCATTTAAACCCTCTGGCTTCGCGGCTCGAAATAATTTTTCACAGCCGAGTGCGGTCGCCCGAAATCGGCAAAAAGCTCTCTTTCTCTCTCTCTCAACGCAGCTACGCCGATCCCGCCGAATCAATCGCGCAAAAGGCCGAAAGCCGCCGCCGCCGCCGCGTGCAACGCGCAAAAAAGGCTCGCAGCAAACCGATGCCCCGAACAAAGAGCACAGCGAAGAAGAAGTAATCGCGCCGGCGGGGAGGAGGAGGAGGAGGCGATCGCCCCCCGCTCTCTCTCTCTCTCGCAATATGCACAAAGCTAGATTTCGTTTGCGAGCGCGGCGGCGGGCAAAGCCGATTATATAGGCGCGGCCGATAAATGCTCATATTGGTCAAGCGCCTCTGTCTCTCTCTCTCTCTCGGGGCCGGCATTGTTGCCAAATTGCGAGTACGCGCGAGCGTATAAAACGAGGAGAGCCGGAGGGGGAGATCGCGGCTCGCGCCTGTACATGACAAGCCTCGAATTTGCGTATCGTGTCTTCTCGCTCGGAAATATTAATACGTCGGACTGATACGGATCTCTATATCTCTCGCTCCCCCCCAAGCGGTTCTCTCTCTCTCTCTTTTTTTTCTCTTTTTTTTTTGCCGGGCCAGATATTACGGCGCCTATTTCGAGGTAAAAATCGCTGGCTTCGATGCTTTTGCGGCAGCCGAGGACGGCTAAATGATGGAATTGCCGGTGGTGATTATTTTCGCCCAGCACTGATTGCTTTTGGAGATGACACTTTGTTTTTTTTTTTTTAAGCTTGCCCAGTTTCATTGTTGAATTACGAGCAATGTTTTACGTTGTTACAAAAAAAACTCGCTCCCCTTAATATGTCACGTCTGTCAATCATTACCTGTACAATGTCACTTTTTACCTCCGTAGCACAACAAATACCACCCTAATCTGCCATCAAGCGTCGCTATTCACCCATATAGGCCAACAACCGAAACCGCACTCGAGCGGCGCACGAGCCAAAAAAGCAAGTAGTCCTCAGCATCTCAATCAGCGATCCGTACTAATTTCATCCCGATCTCGACTCCTCTCTCTCTCCCTCGAACTCGAAGTTCCTCCGAGACAAAGCGCGCGGCAACCCCTCGCCCCACCCCGAGATCATAATGCGAGGCAAACCCGAGCGATCGCCGCGATACAATATATATAATAAAAAGTGCGCCCGATAGCATCGGCCGGCGATGATATCTCTCTCTCTCTCTCTCGAGCGGCCACTCGAGAGAGAGCAGGAACCTGCGCGCCGCTCGCGCTCCTTTGCCGAGCTCTCTCGAAGGGAGAGAGCCATTATTTCCGGCGAGAGCGCCGAGAGAGCGGCTCTCGAGAGTGTGACTCCGCGGCGCGCTTTCGAGGGTTTTCGCTTGGCGAAATTGAGCTGTTTCCTATGAGCGCCATGCCCTCTGTGTTTCGGGTGAGAAGCTGACGATTCGCGAGTTTCCAGGTGATTTTCGACGATTTTCTTAGTTAGAATTCGTTCTGTTAACGGACACACGAGCTGCGGTAAACATTAGACACTGCTATTGATTAAAATCTCTGTCGCAGGACGAACAACGCGGGGTATTTCCCTTAAAAAAAAAAAGGCTCGGAAACCTATTTTTTTTATTTTAATGCAATTTCCTTCCGACTAATAAATAATTTTCCACGCGACGTCGGATCGCGCACGTAGCGGAGCAAAAAAAAAAAAAAATAAATAAAGGCACACCGAGCCAGCGGCGACGACGGCGGCGGCGGCAGCAGCAGCAGCCGTATGCGCCAGTGAGTAACTCGAGAGCAGGCGGGAGGTCAGTCGTCTCTCTCTCTCTCTCTCTCTCAGTGGAGATTGACGAGAGCGATAAATCGGAGCCGCTGACATGTCGCCGGGTGACATGCGAGGCGACGCGACAACTCACTGACCTGCGAATCCAATGCATACGTATATATATATATGTATACGTGCGAGGCGCGCGACGCGAGAGGGGGACGACGTCTTTTCTCGCAGGACGCGGACGCACATCCTTATCGGCTATTAATTATCTTCGATTGCGGTGGCCCCCCCGAACGAGGGCTGCGCCGCGGCCGAGAGATCTCTCTCATTGTGTGCCGGGGTTGAATGCGATTAGGAGACACGTCGGCTTTTTGCGCCGCCTTATATACGGACTCCTCCGGTTTAATGGGGTTTCGTTTCGTGGGTATGTACAGGCTCCGGGGAATGATAAAACGGCGTGTATGCAAGCTTCGTTTGCGGCTTAATGAGTTCAGCGCGGTGGAACGGATTTGGGAGGGGATTTATTCATTTTTTTTTGCAGGAAGCTGACCGAATGTGGAGCTGTAGTTTATTGGGGCAATATTGGGCTAATCTTGGAGGAATCTTGGCAGAGTATTGACGCAGCCTTGGAGGAATATTAGTAAAGTATTGATACAATATTGGGCCAACCTTGGAGAATTATTGGTGAAATATTGACGCAATATTGGGCCAACCTTAGAGATTTTGGTAAAATATTTCACCAAGATTGGATATACTGCCACGTAAAACACCTCTACACATTATTATTTTTCCAAATAAAACTAAACCACTGTTTACCCAACAAAGCAATCCACCAATAACCTGGCCCGCGACACCCTTCCCCGCTCTTAGAATCCCAGGCGAGGCCGCGCGTCGCCGCCTCGCGGGAGTTCCCCGGGCGGCTGAAACGGTCGTCGGTCGCGAAACCGGAGAAGAAAAGGCCGCGCCGCGCGGCGGCGGTGGTCTCCGCGGGGAGCTTTGAAGAAAAGCCACCTTGCCGCTCGGCCGCGTCCGAGATTTTTCGCGTAAGGGGATACACGCGGCGTGGGCGCGCCGAGGGAGGAGGAGGAGGTGGCGCAGCGATGGCAGCTCCGAGCGGGAGTCGCTCCGGTGGTGCCTAAGTGCCGGGAATTTGTTTTCGCGCGGAGGGCTCGATCGACGTTTTAATATGAACAGGTTTTGAAAAGACGAGGTAAGAATGTTATGGTGGACGGTAGGATTATGGGGTGCTTTAAGCAGATTGTACGGTTACAACGTGGATTTTATATTATTTCATAGAATATAAATTTAGGCCGTAAAAAACATTCTTAAAGGTGAATTTATTATTTTATTAGCTTTTACAGTGCTTAAAAGTGGTCGTAGATGTTAAACGTTAATCATTGCTTGGGAAAGTTCATCGACGGCACAGTAATTGTATTGTCTATCCTATATACGTAAAAGTTAATGATTAGATCTTACTTTGCACAACAAATTCTCAACCCCTAAGAATGCAAAGACGCACTGGAATTTTGATTTTTCATCGTTTTAACGGATGTAATTGCTAGTCTGAAGCTAAAAGCCAATAAAATATTCATCGGAAGCGCATCGAATCCGATTATCCGAAATGGTAAAATTATATATCGCGGAACGAAAATGGTGGAAGCAAAGGCGCCCGAGAACGGCGGCTCAGAATTCTTCGACAAACAAGGCGCGCAAAAAGGGAGCAAAGCCGCGCGACCGAGAAACTACATAGTAAAGGATCGTATTAAAAAATTCCATAACTCTTCGTTTAATCTCTCGTAATAATAGACGCTCTCTCTCGGGCTCTTGGCAAAAAAAGCGAGACGCGCAAGAAATCCCTCAAGGCAGCAGCAGCAGCAGCAGCTCGGCAGCGGCGGCGGCCTCCCGCCGCGGAAAACTTTCCGCACAAAGTATTCGCGCACGGCGAACTCGATAAAAGGAGCTTCCTCTCTCTTCCAAAGGAGGAAGCGAAAAAGCCAGCCCGAGTCCGAGGTCTCTCCTCGCGTATACGTATATATACTGTATATGTATATATATAAACGCGCGTTATATTGAAATATACAGGCAGCAGCTCTCGGGGGTCGCGACAAAAACAATGGGGCCTTTCTTTCTCCCGCGACGAAAATTCCTACAATGGGCGACGACGAGAGAGAGAGAGAGAGAACGCGAGGCTCCTGGAGGCCCTCCATTGTCGGGCCGTCTTATGGAGTCGCGAGCTCTTTTTTTTGCCTCTCCTGCGCTCCGCTGCAGCGATGCTTCTTTATGCCGATTGCGCGGCTTTTCAATGCCAGGGCTCAGCGGAGGCCCGAGACCCGAGCACACACACACCACTTTTGATCGATTATTTTCGCGCGGCTGTGCGCGGGGCTTTTTTTTTTATTTTTCGCTGTGTACACCGACGTCTGCGCTGTCTGTCTGTTGTTGTTGTTGTTGTTGTTCCTTGCTTTTTTCTCCGCCTCGCTTTGCCTTCTCCCTGGTTTTTTTTCTTTTTTTTTGAGGATAGAGAGAGAGGGTTTGTGTTTCGTCTGTTTCGAGAGGCTTTGTCGCTATCTGACGATTCTGAGGGAGCTTTGTGCTTTGATCGATTGCTGCTGTTTTCGTAGACCGGCTTTATGGTGTGATGAACGACTGGTTTAATGAGACATTGCGAGCGGTATTAGTCGCGACTGTGTTCTTCGGAAATACGCGCAAAGGTCCGTAAAAGTATCAATGGCTGATTGAATCCGAACCGAACAAAATTATATCAATCGAGCTTAAATACTTCAGAGAACAAAAGAAATTGAATTAATAAGTTTTTTCGTGCAGCATTGCATTTCGTAAACTACGATTAACCATCCAAAAATTCGATCTCGTCTCTCTCCTAAATTCCCCCGTAACGTAATGATTCCGAATGCGCAACCCATAAAACGCGTCTGTATACTCCCCGAAAAATCCCGGCGACTCCCGGAAAAATTTTCAACTCACTCCCCCGATATTAAATCCCCGCAAAATCTTCGAAAGCATCAGGAGAGAGCGGCGAAGTTCGGGGAGTATAAACGGCAGGCAGTCGCTCCGGGGGTTCCGAGAGAGGATTGAACGGGAGTCTCGAGTCGCGCGATGATTGCGGCGTAATCTGCTTTCGCTTAGCTTTGCGCGCGGGACCCCCATCCCCTCCCCCTCTCCTACCCTCCGTTCGCCTTTCGGGAACAGCCGCCGCCCCCAGGCGCGCGCAAGCCGCTCGCTCTCTCTCTTTTTTTCAGCCGCTTTTTAGGCCCGCCTGATAGCAGTTTGCTCGGGGAATAATATTGTGGATCGCCGAGGAGGGAGAGCCGAGTTATGCATTCTTACGATTGGTTCGTGAAAAGTCTCTTCGGGAGGGTCTTGGCGCGATCGTTTTAAAAGTTGAGATTTTAACTCGAGTTTTTAGGTTGATGCTAAAGTTGTTTCAGTTTGTCTTTGAACTTTTTAACAAGTTAATAATATTGTTACTGTGTATTGGTTTAATGTTAGCTTAACCACGTATTATTATCCTCAATATTAGATTAATATTGAATTAACCTTGGATCAATGGTGTACCACTATAATTAATATTGTTTCAATAATTTGCCAATAATCTTATTTTACTACAAACTTTTTATGAGTTTTTGAATACTCTAAACACAAGATGAAGCTGAATTCCGTCAAACTTAAAAAAATCTTTCTATGTTAGTTGTTCGACGTGTCGATAGAGGGAGTTTATTTACCTACAAACGAAGTAGCAAATTAAGGGCATTTATACCTCACGATTCTACTGCTCCGTCAGGACTAGTTTCCTGAATGTTTTTCTCTGATATTTTTATGTTTGTTCTCTACTGATGAATCTGTAGATGCACTTAGACGAAACGCAACTAAGACTTAAAAAGTTCGTTTCCTGCGTACTCTGCAAGGTTTCCAAAACAAAGTACAACAATATGTTGTACAACACGTACAACAAAGTTTCCAGCATTTCATGAACTATTAATTTTATATTAACAAATTTTCAACAACAAAACCGCTGCCAATTCATTGGCACTTAGCTTCCTTCTAACTAATTTATCATTCCAATATTATCTCCGAGTCATTAAAAACAATCGATTTCAACAAATTCTATATTTAATTAATTATTTATTTTTATTAAGAACATTTAAATAATCTAATCGTTCCAAACAAACGCATAAATTAAAACTTCACATTAACCCTTCATCCTGCTCCATTACGACACTCAACACCCTCAAATTTTTATTACAAAAAAAAACAGCCAATCCCCAGCGGAGCTTTCGAAAACGGTATCGCGTTTCGAAAAAACTTAGCATTACAATCCCCCGCAGCCACAGCCCGTACAGAGAGAGAGAGAGAGAGAGAGATCCGAGCCGATGCGCACGCTTAAACAGACACACACAGGCCTGCGAGGGAGAGAGGGTAGAAGCGTCGGGTTATATATCCCATAAGCGGCGGCGCCCGCTCGAATAATCCGGCCCCGAGGGCCTAAGCGTGCGGTTACCATATTTGATTGTGCGCGCGCGGCCGCGGAATACGAATATCGGCCGGCCCCGGGATTATACAGGCGTTTTCGCGCGCGCGCGCGCGCGGACGTGCCCCGCTTTTGATATGTGCCGCGCGAGAGCTCTCCGCTTGTTGTCTTGCGGCTTGGCGGGAAATATTTATCGGGGATGATCGGGGGTCGGTGGAGTTCTTTGATTGCCTTGGAATTCTTGGGATGACGTCGAAATTAGTTTGTAGGTTTGCAAATTGATTTCTGATTGCGAGCGAGAAATTAAGTCGGCGTTAATCGAGCGAGTTACGAAGAATCGAATTTATTTGTTTGCATTCGCAAAATTAATTGGCTTATTATGCTTGAAAACTGCTTTGTTCAAAATTATTAATTTACGAAACTTTTAAAATAATTGTACAAGTACTAGTACTTGCAGGAACAGTGTACAGCACGGAAAAAATTTCAATGTGGAGTTACAGTTTTTCTAATTCATTAATTTATGTATCTGTTGTTGCATAATCGCAGAACGTGTTTTGAAGAGACGAAAAAATCCAGCAAGCAAAAAAATTGTTCCTAACAGAAGATGCATTAATAAAGGTGCTAATATAAATATTCGAATGAAGAAAAATAATTCATTAAATTGATTCATAAGTATAATACTATATGCTTTATTATAAGTGAAAACACTAACAGTATACTATATTGTAAAAGTAATATATTTATCATCACAGACTGCCAAATGAACTGAAATCAGTTAATCTAAAGAACAAGAGTATTAAAAATAAGATAAAGAAATTTATTGCTCTTGGACAAATTTTTGATGTTGTAAAAAATTGATTTATACCTTGTTAACTTCATTATAAAATATATTTTATCAAAGAGCGTTTTATGTTTCTTTTAGCTTTTAAGTCTAGATTTAAGTTTAGTTTTTTAAGTTTCTACTGTGCCAGCCTATGTACAGGTAACTTCGTTTACCTTCTATAGGATTTACTCTATGTAAATTTTTTTGTTCTGGTTCAATAAATACGTTTTTGTTTTATAAAAAGCTCTCCTCGGGTAAAAAAAAAATTAATTAGAAAAAAATGTCTTGTGCAACTATAATATAATAGTAGATTTATTTTTGTATCATTATAATACATTATTGCATAATATATTACTTCTTTTTCGTAGTCACTTTTTCATTGTACCCAGATGATAATATATATTATTTAGTATTTTCGTAAAGCAAAATTTTATGAACTGCCAACCAATATTCGAATACAATTCCTCTTTGCAGTAGTCTTTTAATAACCCCCATAGCAATGACCATCACAGCAATATTGTTTTCGTTAATCTGATACATTTACAATAAGTAAATCAATAAAAAGTCTTTTTAAACACATTCAAATTTATTCACGCAATTCCCTGCAATCCCTAAGCAATCCGTAAACCAAGCCCAGCCTCTCTCAAAAAACGACGACGAGCAAGGCTCAAAATCGACTTCAAAGGAGCGCGAGATCTCGAAAGAAAAGTGCAACGCAACAACATCTTCTTCCCCCCCCCCCCCCCCACCGCGCGGGAGGCCGCACGTCGTGTAATCGCGCTCGCGCGCAGCGAGTACGCGCGCGTCCAAGCCGGCGAACGGCTCTCTCGTAGCCGCCTCTCCGCTTATACGGTATATATACATGCGGGAATCGGCGATCGATTATCGCGCGCTAAAATTACACCGAGCCGCCGTCGGCGGCGGGTATTTTTAACGCGCCGAGCCCTTGCGGCGCGCGAGGAGATCCTTTCTCTTGAGGGTGGCTGCTCGTGACACTCCCCGCCGGAGAGAGAGAGAGAGAGAGAGAGAGACAGAGAGACGGAGGAAAAAGAAATTTCGCGTTTGATGTGCGCCGCCAAAGGGAGGAGCGTCTCTCTCTCTCTCTAGCTCTCTGTGTATAGTGCGCTAGCCGAGGTTTATGTCGGTCCGAACGAGACGACGCGGACGGCGCTGCTGCTGATGATGATGTGAGAGCTCTGCCGAGAGATAGTTGTGCCGTGTTGTTTTGTTCTTGCCTTGGGAGAGTAGGTTGTTTTTTTAAGTTTGTCGGCTGGTGGAATATAAATACTGCGACATGTTTTGGCAGTGGTTAGAACGGAATAGATGTTATGTCATTTTGAGTTTTTTTGATAATTCTTTAAACTAATTGTTATTCAACTACATTTACAGTAATTATTTGTCGATAGCAGACATCGAAATTCAGAAGTGTAAATTGGATGAAAAAGATATATTTGTCGGACAAAAGCAAGGCTCTTTACATCCAAGCTCGAAGTAACGCCGAAATCACAATGGAGCCCAAGCGGCTCGAATTTGTACGAATATAAAAGGATACCACATATTGGGCTTTCATACTGACTTCAAAAGGGGAATGCCGTGCGATATCGACGAATTAGAAGCTTACTTTGATTCACGAGGGTGCGAAAATAAGAAAGACGGAAAAAGGGAGCGGATCGAGAGAGGGAAAGGCGAAACTAGACAAAGTGCGCAGAAACTAAAATGCGACAGTTTTATTGATCATCGCGGCGTGCGGCTGCTTTATATTCTCATTTGTATTCCGTACACTAATTTTCGAGATTCATTTTAATGACAAAAGCGCCGAGTAAAATAATCGATAGATTACCGGGTTATTAGATTGATTGATCGCTCATTAATAATTTTGCAAATAAAACCTCGCGTAAAAATTGTTTATCGACAAACATAAGCCAGAAAGCACGTGTGATATCGTTTTAAATACTTGCCGGAAGATATATTCTTCTACCGAACGAATCAAGCTGCCGACTGCCCTACAAATCAAAAAGAAACTTCCAACGCCTTCGGTCGAAAGAAGACGCATCTCGCGACGGTCCTTCGAGACAAAATAAAAAAACAAAAACGAGACCGCGTTCCAAAAAGCAACAAAACGCCCGAAATCCACCCCGACGAAAGAGACCTTTCCCCAAAAAAAAAAACCTCCCTCGCCTCTCCGAGCCGATAAAAGCCCGTGGCGATACACACAGGGAGTGTCCATCCTCGCGTGCATAACTCCCTCGCGAATACAATAACCCGGCGAGCGCGGGGAGTGGCGGCGGGGGGTGGATGTGTTCGCGCAGCGTCAAAAGCACATAGGCCAGGGCGGCTAGCCGCGCTGCGAATTACATTGATATTAGTACATACGAGAGAGAGGCCGGCGCGGATTAATTAATTAAAGCGAGCAGCCGCGCGGTCATACGCGCGATTACCCGCGGGAGGCTGCCGGGTCGCGGCGGCGGCTTTATTCCGCGGAATATATTCCTGGATGAGAGAGCGCGATTATTATATATATTGCGCCGGCTGTTTTTTTTTTCGAAGATTAAAGCGCGCCCCGCGAGCGCGGAGTTTGGGGATATATTTCGGATGGTGTATTCGATTTGGGAATTGTTTTGTCGTTGTTTTTTTGTTTTTTTGGATTTTTCGACCTTTTTCGGTAGTGTTTTGGATTAATGTACTGTGTGTGTTTATTATGTTTTTGCAAATATTTTGCAAATCTAATTTTACCTAATCTAATCAAACTAAGGACACATACATAAATATTTACACGGAGCGAAATATTTTAGAAAAATTACTACACTCGTCAATAATTCAAGGACAGTCTTTGAGTTAGGGTGAAAATTACTATACTTTCTATTAATTTTTGTTATATTTTTAACAATTTTTATTAAAAGTTTAGCAACAATTACTAAACGTATAGTAAATTTTAATATAAAGTATAGTAATTTTTTACCCTAATTGAAAGACTGTCCTCGCATTACTGACGAGTATAGTAATTTTTCTAAACAATATCTCTTCGTGTATAAAAACAAATTTAGAATCTTATACAATTGAATCACTCGAGAGTTCTTGTAGATCTTGGATGACATTTATTCCAAACAAAATAAAAGAAACACAATTTAAACAATTTTCATTCGCCAACTAATTAACCGCCATACGCATCGCAAAGCCATTTAATCTCTTAATCGTAATCCCGGCTAAAGCGTTCTTTTTCATCCGCTTAATGACGCAAGACCGCGAGAGCAAAATTCCTCCGACGACGCGGAGCACATCGTCGCGGCTCGTTTATTAAAACCGGCTCTCTCTCTCCCGCCGCGGAGCTCCGGACCGCAAAGCTAAGGCCTTCTTTCGCGGCGGCCGGCAAAGTTTTCGCGTGTCTCTCCGTATATACATCGCGAGGGAGGGACACAGAGAGGCGGGCAAACTTGCGGATTTGCGGTCCGAGTCGAGAGCCGCAGCCGAGCCAACCCCGTTTAAGCGCGATCGCGCGCTCGGAATTCGCGCTTTCCCGCGCCGCGAATGTTTCCAGCGGATATATCGCTTGGTTTTTTCGGATTTTTTTCGCGGAGAGGCTCGGATTTTGATGATGATTTTAAGAAGGGGACGATATCGAGGTTTACAATGTTCCTGCAATATTGCTGGGTAGTGTAGGGTTGATTTTAACGAAATAAAAATGCTAAATTGTTTAAAGGCCAAATTAGAGTTTGAAGAAAGTTCCGCTGAATTAAATGAATTAAAAGATGTAAAAAAGTTTTTTTTCAAATAAAAATTATTTCTTTACCTTTACAGTACTAATATACGGCCAAAGTTCGTAAAATATTCCTCTTTATAGTACGCGTTTACGTAATACAGAGATCAGTCAATTAACGAATTGAAAATAAGCGTTTCCGACAAATCCACTTTGGGCCATTGTAAATAAGCGTTCGATAAAACATCTTCGTCAGCTTTTCAATAATACAAGTCTATTCCCAACGTTTAAAGAGCTCATCTAATAAAACTATTTGTCACGCTTCATTATACGCCGCTGACGTAATTTATGAGCGCGCCGCGCTTTTTTCCACATTCAAGGAGAGCTTCCTTCGAGCGCATCGCTACCGAACCTCCGACAATATAATCTTATTAAGGCAGGGGAGACTTATACTTCTCAGAAAATTGTCCTACATAAAAAGCGCCTCTATATATACGCGCGCTCTCGTACTTGAAAGAAAATCATCTGTCGATAAGTCAGGGGAAGAGACAGAGAGAGAGAGATAGGGAGAGAAATATAAAAAATGTCTGCGAGGACTTACCTTTCTTCGCGTGAAGAATGTCCGCGGGATCGGGAGGAAGGGCCGTACAATGGCTCGGACTTAAGCTCGGTTGCAGAGAAGAAAAAGGACTGCCTGCGCCGGACGGATACCTGGTATTTCAAAAAAAAAAAAAAACGTAGAGAATTTAGAATCTTTATACTTTTTTTTTGTCGTCCGACGATGAAAAATTTACTGCGACGACTTTTTTTTTCTTTCTATAACCGAGAGTCTTTGATTTTATAATTTTTCGAATTGCATTGCTTTGAAGCTGACAATTTTAAACGATTGTAATATTTTAGCGATGTGCTAATAATTCCAAGATAAAAAATGCTTTTTAAAGTCGTTTTATCGCGAAGAGGACCCGCAATCTGATAAAAATTATTAATGATAATATCTTTTAACGCCATTTTAACTAATTTGACGTCCTGCCAGTATTATCTATTATACATTTCATTATAATCTGGTCTTTTTTAACTTTTTCTGAAATATTATATTATATTTTAGTTTATTAACATATTCCTTTGGAAAAAATGTGAAAATCATTGGTTAGGAAAACTAGGTATGTTTCTTCCAATATTGAAAAAATGAGTAAACAGAAAATTTGCCATAATTATGTTTTTACACTTCCTACTTAATCACCTTTAAATTTAAGCTTACACAATGATTTTATGCATTTCACAACAAATTACATTTGTCAGTAGAAAGTAAGTGTCGTACCACCTCATTCCGCCTCCAATTGTTACGACTCTGTACTCTTAACGACAACGATTCGAACAAATAAAACTCGAAAGCAATAAGTGCTCGATAACGACCCAAAAACCATCGGCCCACTTCCGCGACCATCTCCTCCAACAATTCTCACACGTCACCCAATCTAAATTCAAGAGCTGGATAATTACCACGGATTCGGTCTGGGCCATCCGCTGGTCTGGCCGTTGAGCAGCCTGAGCTTGTCGTAGACGCTCTCGGCGGGGCTGGCCGCGCCCACGCCTACGCCCACGGGCCCGACCCCGGCCTGCTGCTGCTGCTGCTGCTGCTGCTGGCGCTGCTCCTTCTGCGCCGCCAGGTTACGCAGCACCCTGTTTATCGACGACACCTGCAATGCACAAACGCACAACACGTCAACGGGGTTAGTCGAGCGGCTCGTACTTTTTTGGGATGTTTTTTACGTCGGCGTCTGGGGGAAGGAGGCCGAGTTGGGAAAGAAGGGCTTGGTAATTTGGGCAGTTTGCGCCGCTCGGGTGAACGTCCCTGATACGGTTTAGTTTATGCCTCGGGGAACTAACGAGGTGCACGAGCACGTGTCTCTCTGATGAGGCGACAATTTCCGCAAGCTCGGGCTTCTTTTGTGCCTCTTCCGTCAATTATTCGTCGATGTATGGGGAATCGAAAGTGTTTTGTTACTTGTTTTTTTAATGCTTGAAAAAATGGTATTTGTTGTTTATTTATTATCCGAAAATCCCCTTATATTTCTACTCAATCAACTTGAATACATGAAGAAAAATTTTTTAGTAAAAATTACAATAGTACATTTTCATTTGATCACAGATTTTGTAAAAATCTAAAAAAAACTTTTGATAAAGTGGGAACATACTGCCAAAAGCCTAAAAATTACCTGACCGTTTTATATCAAATATTTTGTAAAATTTGATAACATTTTATGAAAATTTACAAAAAATATCAGTTAATTTTTAGGCTTTTGGCGGTATGTACCCACTTTCCCAGAAGAATAGTAATTTTTACCAAAACATTTTTCTCAGTCTAGCAAATGTTATAAGTCTAAATATGAAAATTTATCATTGACCTCGTAAAATTTTCTAGAAACTATGGTAATTTTTAAAATTTTTACAGTCTGCGATCAAGTTAAAATGCGCTATTGTAATTTTTACTAAAAAATTTTTCTCCGTGTAATAAAATGCAACTCAAATGTTTATTAAAAATTCTCTTCAACAATGCTTCCGCATCCCCCATTAAAATAGGTTCTAGCCTGCATTCTCCACTTTTTCCGGCTCCTCGTGCTCCTCTCTCCTCGCCGCCTCGCTCGTCCGTACATCGGATTTATAATAAATACGTAATGGGCTGAGAGAGTATACAGGCGACGAGGAGCGCGGGGAGAGAGAGAGAGAGAGACAGGTTCTGCTCGATGAATCGCGACGAGAGCGGTAATTAAAACGCTGCCGCGCGGCGCGGGAGGAGCTTCTGCCGAGGGAGTTAATTACCTCGCCGGCTTCAATTATAACGCACACCCCCGAATGCCGGCGCACTCCGAGGGGACGACGTGCCGCCGCCGCCGCGCGCCCGATATATATACGGCGTTATTTCGCGCGATGTAGTTTGTTTTCTTCTCTCGTCGTCGCCTCGGCGCGTATACATATATATAGTTTCTTGCGCGAGCGGCACTCGATCGTTGAAAAATAATTTCAATTGTGTGTAAATCCGAGTGACGCGCGCGAGCTGGATCGCGAGCCGTTCGGCAGTCCCGTTTGTTTTATGTGTGTCTTTTTTTTTCTTCGGTGTTTCGACCCTCGAGACTGCCGAGCTTCGCGCGTTCGACGTGTATATTCCGTTTCATTTCGTAAATTAGCTCTCGAGTATTATATATCGACGTTTTAGAGTGATGAATCGGCCCTTCGCGAGCTAATTAATCCGGAGTGCTTATTAATTATTTAGAGTAAAACGATTTAAAAAAAAAAAATAACAAAAATGACGCGTCGGAAGACTTAATTAGACCGATTGTCCCGAGAATTTGCAGAAAAAGCAGCCCGCAACGGCTCTCTCGAGCTCTCTGGCTCGCGCGCCATTTTCGCAAATCAAGGAGAGAGCTCCCCCGCCAACGTTTTTTCCCTCGTCCCGGCTGATTTTCGTAGTCGCTCCTCCGCCGCAGAGTCCTTTGTTCTTCGCTCTCTTCCTTTTCTCAAGACGCGCGAGTCGTCGTCGTCGTCCCCGGGGTTGGCGCGCTTTTCTGTCACTTACAGTCCGTATAAATCCCCGGCGCGCGGCCGTAAAAGAGAGCAGCGCCGCGCGGCTCCCGGGGAAAAAGCGCTCCTCTGCGCCCGATAGTCCGGTAATTTATGCCCGCGCCCCAACGACGCGACTTTTCCTTCTTCCTTTCTCTCTCTGCTTTTTTAGAGTCTCTCTCTCTCTCTCTCTCCGCGGGAGCAGGACGACGCGGGTTTAAGGCGGAGGGGGCGGAGCCGCGTGCAGCGCCGTTACATGTATTATGGATCCCGATGCATGAATGCATGCGCCGCCGCCGCCGCTTTCTCGCGGTGTGTTTCTCGACGGCCTGAGAGGGAGTTTCAATTATTGGGACATTGTGCGTTTACCGGGAAGCCGCGCTGACTGTATTTCCTTGGTGGGTTCTCGAGGAGACGCGGCTTTGGAGTTTTGCTTTTTCGCGGGGCTTTTTGTCGTTCCAAGTGCGTTCGATTTAAGTGTTGTGGGAGGCGGGTTGGGAAAGTTTGGAGCGTCAATTATTGCGAGAATTTGTAGATAATTTGTAGTGAAACGTGTTTTTTCCCACCATCTATGTTTGCTTGGAATAGATAATAATTGTGATACACAATATAACCTAGTTTTTATTTCGAACAACAGTTTTTTATTATCTGCCCTGATAGAAATGTTAAGCAGTTTTTAGCCAATTCTCAGATTGTATTGTAATTGAAAACGACAAATTGCTATTATTTATCTAAATTCAATAAAAACAATTGAAAATGATTTTCCAATTGTTTTTATTTAATTTAGGCATCAATTTTAGCTAAAAAGAGCTCCATTTAAAATACACGTTCACCAGCCCAACTGGTTAATTTTCTACCAGGGTGAAACATTAATCAAATTTGAGCAGTGCTTAGTACAGACATCACAAAAAGTGTCGTGAATCACCAGGCAGTAATAAATCTTAAAACTGTGAGAAAATAAGGTTCCGCCAAACCGACAAACAAACAAGTACTTATACACTTCGCTTCCTAACACTTCCTTGTTTACGTCCGTAAAATCGTATTCACCTCCGCGAGGGTTGCTTCGACAAGGTTAATCCTCCCTCTCCCTCAAAAAGAGATGCTTTATTCGAGCGCCTCGGTGAAAGTAAGTCAGTTACAATATCACTCGCAGCAGCGGCGTAATAAAGAAAGCAGCTCTCTCTCTCTCTCTCTTACGGCAAGTTTTCGGGGGGTGTCGCGTCGTAGGGCCGCGAGCAGTCACGACAGGCTCTCTCTCTCTCTCTCTCTCTCTCCGCGGGGTCCGCACAGTCGTCGCGCGACGTGTCAGGCCGTTTCAACGGCGCGGCGTCCTGACGTGCGTGGAATGGGCTTCCCCCGGGGGACGCGAGGAGCTCCGGCACGCCGCGCTCGCCAGTCCCACGGCCAATCTCGCCGAGTAGTCCGTAATTCCCCCGGCAGGTGGAAATGAGAGAGAGAGAGAGAGCCCCTCGAAGAGCGGCTCGCTCTGACCTTATATATATACGTATGGAGCTGACTGACTGACTAAGCTGCGATCGCGGCCCGAGCCGCGATTTCTTCGACGGGTTTTCTTGGAAGTGGAAAGCGGGCCGAGGGAGGGTCTATCATTTTCCGGGCGGAGGATGAGAGGCTCGCGGGACGGGGATCGGATTACTGGTTGGTTTTCGTGAATGCTTGATTATATGTTTGGAGGACACCGCGTTGCTGGGTATTTAGAGCGCCCGCTGCGATGATTTCTGTTGAGACAAGTTAGTTGGAAAATTGATGTGTGTTGAAGGTTGAAACGTCTGCGTTTAAACATCTTCTTGGACAATTCTTGGTTTGATTTCGATCTCTAACGTAAAGAAGAAATTGTCGAAGGCTACAGGAGAAGAATGTTTAAGAAAAATTGCTATAATCGTCAGTAACTCGAGGGCAGACTTTGAATTAGGGTAAAAAATTACTATATACTTTATATTAAAATTTACTATATGTTTATAGTAATTTTCGCTAAACTTTTAATAAAAATTGCTAAAAAAGTACAACAATAATTAATATAAAGTATAGTACTTTTCATCCTTACTCAAAGTCTGCCCTCAATTTACTGAAAAGTATATATTAATTTTTCGTAAAACGTTTCTCTCCGTGTATATATTTAGCGAAATAATATTACAAGTAATAAGACTTTAATTTGAAAATAAAATGCAGATTACACCGAGTACTTTAATATTCAATATCGCCGTATTTTATTTTTCTAATCACTTCCCCACACGTCAAGTGTTTACCTCCAACAACGAATCAAATAAAGACGTATATACACAGCCAACAAAGCCGCCACAGTTCTCAAGCGAAAAGCGAAGGCAATCGAGACCTCGCCGCAGCAGCACATTTCCCACAAAGCCCATCATCAGCCATTCGATTCGTTTCTATCACTTTCCGTCCTCTCTCGGCTCTTGCGGCAGTTTTACTTTCCTTTCTCGCCGCGTCTCCTTTCAAAGGTCCCGTGAAAGGTTATACTCATTGATTCGTTTTCTGGCCGCGCCGCGTCAACGAGCCAGTAGTAAAAGCAGACAGTTCGTGCGCCGCGGTGTATATATGTGTATACCTGCCCCGAACGGATCCTTGACAGGCCATTGTTGGGGGGAGACTCTAAGCTTGGGGGAGCCTTGACGAGAGCTTTCACCGAATTTCAAGTCAATCATCTACGGTCAGTCGGCCGGCCTAATTTCGGGAAATATTTTAGTTTGTCTTCGTTCTTTCTCGAAAACAAAGGCACGCACATCCATTTTTGAATCGAGGCTCGAGAAAAAAAAACGTCATTAAACGTCGCGCGCACAAAAACTCGGGCGTACATGCATACAGTGGCTCTAGATCAAAACCGAGCGTCCTCGAGAGCGACAGGCAACGGTAGTAATACGGCGAGACAAAGCGGCCCCGCGGAGCGACAGATGAGAAATATATCGCGAACGCAAACGAGAGCCGGAGTAGAGCCTCCTTCGCCGGCCGCGGAAGCCTTGAGAAGGCGCGCTTCTCGAGAAGGAGCGCAAGAAAAGCACTCGACGTCATGCTTTTCCGTGGAATTCGGGCAGAGGCCCCAATGAAAGGGAACTGGTTCTCTCTCTCGGCGCTGCTTATTGTCGCAGTCGGGGGATTATTTGTCGCCGCGTGGGGGAGAGAAAGAGAGAGAGAGAGCCGCAGGCGGCACTTGACGATCATCGGTCCCTTTTCTGTCCGTCAAAGGGTTATAATTCTGCGGTTCGAGTGTCAAGCTGCTCTCTATATGGGCTACTAATGCGCCAGTTGGTGCCTCTAATTTTGCTCGCTCTCTCTCCCTCCCTCTCTCTCTCTCTTTCTCTGCCCCGGCTAATTTTTGTCGCGCTTCGTTCTCTCTTCATTTCGGTGGTATACTTTGTTCGCCGCGTCGTTTTAGAATCTCCAAGTAAATTGCTACCACTCTAATATATTTCCAAGAATCTACAAGAAAAACAAATCTATATCCCGCAAAGGCAGGCTCGCTTTAAATCGCGCGACTCGCCTGAATTCGCTCGAAAGTCGGTGGGGGAGGGGAGCGAAAAACTGCTACATCGTTAAATCACACGGCACTCGTCCCCGTGTCGCTCTCGGAAGCGCGCGGTGTGCGCAGTTAATTAGGAAATCGGATTTTTGCACGTGGCGCGAGAGTGTCGTAGTCGTCGTCGGCGGCGGCGCTAATTAAAAGCGCCCCGGTCTCTCTCTCTCTCGGCCCTTTCGCGCTTGCTTTCGCGCGCGCCACTTAAACGCCTTTCAATCGCAAGAGAGCATCGTTACGTATCAAACGCCGCGGTGTATCAAATCGCGTCATAACGCGAGAGGAGCTTTGAATCAGCACCGGCGCGGCCTGAAAGGGATCCTCGATACATGTATACGTGCGCGCGCGCCGCTTGTTTACCTTCGGGGATGCGCCTCGCTCCGGATAAAAATTCAATGCCGAGCCAGACGATTCAGCGGGATGATACAGCGGGCGAGGCGAGAGCCTATAATGAGAATTGTCTTTGCTTGACGGAGCGTTGCGTTTGTTGTTTGTTTGTAATGATCGGCAATTACAGGGCTCTTGGAAACGCTTCGGGACAAAGGGCGAACTTTCCGATTGTCTTTTCGAGTGATTTTCATCGTGTAAAAAAATTAATATTATAATTTAAATCAATCATGTTTATTCAATAATTACCCTTTCATTGGAACACCGCAAGTCTGTCTTTCAACTCCTCAATAATTACTAATAGCGTACCGTTTCTTTTTAAAACGACATTATACATTCGTTATCTCGTTTTAAGCAGATTACAATAAACACCCTTGATCATCTCACCGTCCCAATTCTCCGCCCCCCACCTCCCCGCGCATCCAAAACGAGCGAGTAAAAAAGAAAACGAGGCTATCAGTGAGACATCGCAGTATAAGCATCGAGAGCGCAACCCCTCTCCCGAGCCGTAGCATTTATTTATCCGGCATCGTACCCCATGCAGGCAGAGAGAGAGAGAGAGAGAGAGAAGGAGACGCGTGCAGGATGCGCCGGCGGCGGGGCCCTTGCGCGCGAGTCGGGGCTTAAAACTCGGATCGATGGAATTAGCATGAAGTGCGAAGTGCGGCGAAGCCCTAACAGAGACGTCAGAGAGTCGGGAGAGAGAGAGAGCGTGAATGCGGGCTCGAGGGGTTCGAGAGATGAAAATCGCGAGAAAACCGAGAGCGAGGGGGAGGCAAACAAACGCGCGCGCGCATTTACATACGTATATGTATGTGTATGTACGCGCGTCGGAGCAGCCGCTGATTATTACGAAGGGAATATGGAGTCGTCGCTGAGAAAGGGATGCGACGCGAGGCCGCCCTTTGTACGTCTCTTTCCGCGCGTTTATCGCGACGGGATGTAAGCTAAATTAATGTATTAATAATTCTCTCTCTTTGTGCCCTCGAGAGGCGCCTTTTTCAATTATATTGCGGCGGGCGCTCTCGTTCGTTTAATTTTAAGAGCTCGAAAATTGTAGCGGGGAATTGTGTTGTTGTTGTTGTTTCGAGAGGTGTTTTTATACGACTTTCATCGCGGCAATCCGGTGAATTTAAAAGATCGACAAAAAGGAGTATATCTCCTTTCAGGTGTAATTAGTTAAGTTTACGCTTCGAATAACGTTCGGGGAACGTCGCGCCAATAGGCCACGAATTAAAAAGGCCAACTATATTTTAACGACTCAATCGTACAAAAAAAAGTTTTCGCGTTCAAGAATAAAACTATAAACCCGCCTTCGAATCCAAAAACAATCGGATCCCCCGTCGTAGCCGTACGCAGAGTCTCTCGGAAAAAGCTCTCGACTCTGCAAAGGAATATCAAAAGGCCCGGATAAAAAAAGCGTCTCTGCTCTCTCGGCAGACGTCATAATATTGTCTCGCCGTGACGCCTCGGCATAATGGCTCTTCCTCCTCGCTCTCCCGGCCTCGCGCGAGTATAAAGCGGCGGATGAGTCTTAGCCGGCCGAGGGGGAGGGGGGGGGTTGAGACGCGTCGTCGCGGGGGGCCTGGGGTGGCCGGCATTCAGGCCACTTCCGGCGCCTCGCCTCGAGGGTACAATAATACGTGTACGCCGGCGCAGATCAAGCGCGCGGATTCGGAGCGGAGGACGTACCGAGGTTTCGGGAGATTCGGGTGGAGGCGCGGGTTTGTGTCTATTTCAATGGAGCGAATGTTGCGCACTGCGCGAAGAAAGACGGCGCGGTACGATACTTTTATCAAGCGCGTCGCCCGGATAAAAAAATTCTCGGGATCAATCTCCTCTGTAATACCTCGAAAAAGAGCTACATTATCTTCCGACAATCCCGACGCAAAAACAAACTATATCCAGCACAGCCGAACAGCAGCTCCCCGCGGCGGGGGGTCTCTCTAGCCGTGCAGCGCGCCGCCTCGCACAGACAAGGCATCAGGCCGGAGAGGGAGGGAGGGGGGTTAAGCCGCGCGTAAGCCCCGGTCGAGCTTTATTACTTCGGAAAATATCCCGAAGAGTCACGGGGCGATGCGGAAGTGAGGGGGGAGGAGGCGCCTGCGATATTATCTCTCTCTCTCTCTCGTGTATATACGCGCGTATACACAACGTCAGGGCCCGGCACGAGGCTGATAAGCGAGCCCGGGAGGGGGGAGCTGGAGAGCCTTTAAATAATCCGGCGGATCCGACGATTACGGGATGAGCACCGTGTAACAAATTTATTTCGCAAAGAAGAAGCAGAGGCTTTTATTGGCCCGATTCTTATCTCCCGCCGGGCCCCTGCCGCGTCCTTAACGTGTCGCCTAAGTGATGTTGCTTCTGTCGAGAGAGCCGAGTCTCTTTTATTTCGAGGGTTGTCGCCGAGTTGTATTGTTACGGGGCTGCGTCTTTATTTGCAAGTGTAATAAAGACACAGGGCTTGGTTTTTGGATTATTGTGGGGTAATAATAAAGTTATAAGGAACTGATGTTAACAATATCTTTTAACAATGTATCGTTAGTCCAACGGTATCCTTTGGACGAAAACACTTTCATTCTTATTAAGTAGTTGGTTTTTATTCTTTAAAATCTTTGACCATGTATTATAATTCAAAAGGTCTTCGATAAGTTGGTTAAGAATCTTATATAAAATATCCTGTCTATATTCGAGAAATAGAAATATAACGAAACATTCTTCAAAGATATTTGCTAGTATTGCCTGTAGATTCTTTTCGATCACAATTCGCTTTTACACCGCAACTTGTTTGGCTCGTTTTTTAAAAAGCATCCAAAGGAAATAAATAATTCAATGTTCAAATATTAATCAAACAGCAATTATTCACAATTAAAATTAAGAGGATATTAAAATACCGACTATTTCACTAAGAGCAGCGCAGCTCTAAAAGACGTGATTTTTATTAACGTTTATCTCCCAACCTACCACACTCGAAGTATCCCGAGATAAAAATCAAGAAGCCAAGTACCTCAATAACAATAAAATCCCAATAAAACCCGACTCCCCCAATACGGCCTCCCGAAAAAAGTCACACGACCCCCCCCCCCTCCGGTAGCAGCAGCTCTTTGCATCTCCCCGAGCGATAAGACACTCCTCGCATTCCCGCATTCCTCGCGCACGAACCCCCCCTCCGATTATGACGCTCGTAATACATATACGCGTCCTCGATACTCCGGCACGTGCCGCGCGCCGAAATTTCATAACCCGTCATTACGGCCACCCTCCCGAGGAGTCAAGAGAGAGAGAGGCGAGCAGCTCTCCCAGAAATGACAGGTTGCTCTCTCGCGAGCGCAACGCCGAGGAGAGAGACCTTGCGGTTCTCTCTCGCGCGCGCCCCCGAGAGGCTTCGGGTTTCGCGAGAGAGAAAGAGCGTTATTTTGATCCGAGGAGCCATTGTGGCCTCGGGCGGGTACGCTTCTTTTTTTTTCTTTTTACCGACGATGTTGCGAGAGATTAGCGAGATTTCGACGCTTTTGTCGCGGAACTTTGGGGATTAAATTATGGGTCTCGATTGCTTTCGACACACAGGCTGGGGAGTTTTTTCGGGTATAGGATGTATCCGCTGGAGGAAAAAAATTTGAATGCGGGAATCGGGGTTTTTATTGCGGTTTAAATGCAACGATTCATTTTCTATTATTGCATCAATATTGAAGTAAATTAAACGAATGTTATCGCACTGTTATTTATGTAACACGAAATTTAAATTGCAATATATCGGCAATTTTCCAAAAGCAAATTTCACCGTCGCGTACTCCGGCAAATCAGTTTGCGCCCCAAATCAAACGTCAATTTAAACGCCCTCCCGGCGTCATTACCCCAAAACGTTCCATATCCCGAACTATCAATCCCGAACTTTCCCATAACGCCAATCCCCGGCTCCTCGAGCTCGCTCGTAACCCGCTGCATATTCCCTCCCAAAGAAAAAAAAAAGAGAAAAAAGAAGCCCCGGCCACCTTCGCGTAAAACTGCAATTTCTCGCCAATCAGCCGCGCGGCGCTCGGCTCCGCGACGAATCGGCGCGCGTGGCCGGATTTTCGCGCTCTGCTCCGCCGTGGGAACGCCGCCGCTGTCCCCCCTGATGGCTTTATTAAGGGCGATCTGCATCCGATAAGGTACATAATACGGGCCGTCACGCCTTTCGGGGTCGCGTGCTGCTGCCCCCGCCGTCCGTCTGTGTGTGCTTCTCCGGCGATTTTCCCGTTTTATTTGCGGCGGCGCGTGCGGCGCGCTCGATGTTTTATTGGGGCGATTTTTTTTTGCTTTATTTGGCCGTTCGGAAGCGTTGACGTTAAGCGCGTAGTGATTGTATCCGAGCGGTTTGCCGATGTTTGCTTTCGTGACTCGCGTTTGATTTTTCTTCTTGTTCTGCTTTTTTTTTTGTTTTTTGGGTTACAAATGACGTTATTCTTTTAATACTGCAAGCGACGTTCAAGCGCGCTCTAATTTTATTACGGATATTAGAAATTTATTCATTGTGCGAGTTCAAAATATTTTCTATATCTGAGTTTTCAGATAAAAATAAATTTATTGGAATATGTTATATGATGCAGTATTTGTATTTAAGCAAAAGCTTTTAAAATTTAGTTAGATACTTTTTTATATCTAAGAGTTAATATTCATTTTTTAAAAATTCAACGAATTCATAATCCTGAAATTCGAACTATATAATATCGAAGCTTGAAATATTTTTATTAAGCAATTATCGCGCTTTCATATACCTCTCGCCAACTGTACAGATCGTCAAAATCCCTTAAATACCAGAAATTCCCCAGGTGTGCTTCTAAATTCCCGTTTAATCGATATAATTACAAAGCCCCCGAAGCGATCCCCGAAAAAAAGCGGGCCGCGCATTGTCAAACGCTCATCCTCGGCTTTTCCCCAAAACAGCCGCACACACAGAGAGAGACCGAAAATCCGGCCGCGTTCCAGAAAAAGGAGAAAAAAAAACACAAGAAAAAGAGAGCGCCGCAACAAAAGTAAAAAAAAAAAAAAATCGTCGCTCCGGGCTCTCTCTCTCTCTCTCTCCGACGCGCGCGGCAGCTCTCTCTCCCATATCCGCGGCACGCGCGCGCGCATCCGTCCCGGACAAACGAACGAGCGCGCGCGCGCGCGCATCGCATCGTGTACGGCCCGGCCGAGAGACAGAAAGAAAAAGGCGGAATTCGGCGCTCGCGTAAACAAACAAAGAAGAGAGCGGCCAAAGCCGGGGCGCCGGGGCCAAGGTTGCTGTCCCGCGGAGCGGAGAGTCCGGCGTACCGATATATACCGAATTACATTTAAATAGGAACGCGCCGGAACGCCCGGCATTCGCAATTTAAACGCGCGCCGCGCGCGGAGAGAGAGAGAGGGGGGAGAGAGGAGAAGGCTAAAAGAGAATTAAACGCGCGGCTGCGAGGGAGAGGATTATATCCGACGGGATAGATGTTAGCCAGGGGGAGGGGGGGAGGTTTATTGAGTCGGAGGAGGAGTGCAGTGGGACAGTGCTGCTTCTGGCTGCTAAGTAGTCGAGATAATAAGACGCGCTCGATGAAATTTCAGCTTTTTCGACGCGGCGCGAGAGAGAGATAATCCGAGATGTAAGCCGGGGATTAACTTTTTGCTTTTGTAGCCTCTGTGTTTTGACGCTCTTAATTGGCATTGTTGCGCGTTTTTGCTCAGGTGGATCGGATTAATATAAGATTTTCGAGGATTAAGGTCGTCGCGTTTATATTCGTTCCGACGAAAATTGGAAGGTTTTGTTATTTTTTGACGAATTGCTCGCGAAAACAATTGGTCGGCTTTGCTGCAATAATTATTAGAAAAAAAATCTGGGATTCTATCTAAATTTATACCATAGCGTCAATAATAATAATAATAAACTTTTACTCAACCAAATTATTGACGCAATAAAAATGGTTAATGAAGTTATACCGTAACCCAATTTTCCTCAAAATTTCTCTACCGAATTTGATAATTTTCATCCCTACTCCTGCCCCTCATTACCGAACTACAGTCTTCAAAGCCGAACCTCAATTTTCAAGAAAGCCGGAATCTCTCCCCGCGCCGATGACACTCTCGTTGAACATCCACGCGGCATATATAAAAAAAAAAAAGGCGCCCTCACAAAGGGGCCCCGCGGGCTCCTCGACGCGTAAAACGCGAGCGAGACGCGAGATTCGCGTCGCACATGCTCCTCGCCCGCTAATCCGGCTTTTAATCTTCTCCTCGGCGGGCGAGCTCCTCGCCGGCAGCCGGGGGGGGGGACTCGGTATTTAGCGGCGCAGCGGGCGGCCAAGGAGAGAGAGAGAGGAGCCTCGCACGCGCCGGCCTTTATTGCCTCTCTCTCTTTCGAGAGAGAGAGAACTGCTGCCTGTTTTTAATCGCGGGCTGCCCGTTTTATTGCTTCCAAAGTGATAATTGCAAGGGCGAGGATGGGTGATAAGACACGGGGAGGGGGAGACTACGGTTTTCGATGGAGTGGAGGTTCTTGGTCGCGGGGGGGTTTTCGAGATGCTCGGCAGATGAGGAAATGCAGCTTAGGAAGTGTTTTTTTTTTTTTTTTTTTTTTTGATTATAGGAGTGCTTAATTTTATATAGGAAAGATTTAAAGAACAAATTTATTTCGTAAAATTATCTGAGGTTTTGAACAAGATTTATATGCATCGATTTACCATTGCAGTATCGAATTATTAGTATTATTTTTTTTTATTACTAAATGGTTTTAAACGAGTTTACAATTCCGACGACAGCTGAATTCTCGCAAAACCTTCGTAACGGCCTTTCTGTCATTTACTCTCCCCCATCCCAACGGCCAAAGCAGCCGAAGCAAAAGGCGCGCCCGAATCCTCCGCCAGCCGAACGAGACGAGAGAACCAAGCCAGGCGTCCCAAAATAAAGCCAACACTTAATATTATGCGCGTCTCCGAAAAAAAATCCAATAATCAAAGCAATACACCGAAGCGGAACGCGTCGAGAAACGCCGTCGTCCAGCTCCTCGAAGGATATCGTTTTACGGGCCGGCTCATTGTCTCTCTCTCTCTCTTATTTTCCGTGCGCGGCTCGTTCCTCCCGGCCCTCCCGATCGCGGCCGTATCTCGCCCGGGGGATCTCGACCTGTTTCTCCCGGGCTCGACGATAGATCCTCTCGACGGCGGATAGATTTACCCGGGCCGCTCGACTTTCTTTTCGAGAAAACGGATTTTCGAGAATTTCGAGGAGACGAGGAGGCTGGAATCGGCGGGCGCGGGTTTGGATTACGGCTCGCGGCGAGCGGGGACAGGTGGTTTTGAGAGTCGTGGTGGATTTTTGGAATGGTTCGAGTGTCGCTTTGTATTGACGGGAGGTTGAAGAGGCACTTGAATTCGGTTTCATTTTTTATACTAAAGTATAAATACAATGGAATTAACTATTGATGTTGTGAGAATCTTGAAAAATTATCTTCAATTACCCTTCTTTTCTTATATATTCTTCAGTCTAGTACAGTAGTACTACATAGTTAATCTCTTCGAACAAGGAACTTGGATAATTTTAATCGAACTTCAGTCGTAGGTTCGTTTGATCCTAAATTATACATTTTTCAACCGTTTTAAAAGTACTAAAAAAAAAACACTTAAAGTAACACAAACTCAACATAATCAAAAGCCCAATAGCCCACATCAACGCACCATTAAAGTCCCCAGTAATTACCTCCGAAATCAATCTCCACCCACTCGCGCCTCTCGGTCTCCCCGCCAATTTCCATCGGCTCGTCCAATTTTTTCCACGGCCCTCTCTCTCGCATTAAAGGAACTCTCGGCGTGTCGCTCGGTTAAACGTCGCTTTGCCCGGCTGCACCGCTGATCCGACGAGACAGCCGATATACGCGCGCCGCCTCGAACCCGCATCTCGGCGGCGGCGTTGATTGCGGACCGGTGTTCGATTCCCCTTCCCTCCCTGACGACGGCGACGACGTCGGTTTCCAGCTGACGTTAGCCGCCGCGACGGTACGGAATGGCGCGCGGAAAAAGGCTGCGGCCTTTCTCGGAATTCACCCGACCCCCCCGCCCGGCCGACTCGACGTCGCGTCGCGGGGAGAGACAGAGGAAAATTGCGGAATGCGAGAGCTGCACTGGACTGTGTGTTTTTTTTTTTTTTATGACGGGTTCTCCTCTTTCCTTTTTTTGTTCGACCGCGCGGGGGTTTATTAGGTGCGACGGGCGAATTATTCGGAGACTTTTCGAGTGCACGCGGTATAAATTAGGCGTACGCGCGAGCATATCGCATATAAATTTCGAAGACGAGCTTGATTCAATATTTAACGTTGACTCAACGGACAAAGGAGAAAAGAGAGAGATTTGAAAGCAGGCCCCAGGTGTCGCGGCCAAGGCGAAGTTAATAAATTTCCCCGGCGACTCTTTATCGACAAAAGGTCGCCTATCTCCGCGCGATTAACGAGGCTTTTTCTAAAAAAAGAACGAAAATTTGCACAACTGCACCGCTAAATCACTCGGCCGTTTACCGCGGCGTTTTGCAGCGGTGGAAGAACAAAAAAAAAAAAAAAAAAAACGAGAGAAGCGGCCTCGATCGCTAAACCAATAAACTTCCCCCGAGATTTTTACGAGGCGGCGGGAGGGGGGAGAGAGAGAGAGGCGGCGGAGTAAAATAAAGACGGGAGGAAAATACATAATGCAGCAGCAGCCGGGGCCGGACGTCTCCGACACTCCCTAACTCAGGCCTTTCTCCCCCCCGCGAGGAGGGAATATAAGAAGAAGTGCGCCAAGCCGCAACCGAGGGCACGAATTAAATGCGGGAGCGAGTAAGCAGCTCTCTCTCTCTCTCACTCTGATATATATGTATGGCCCCGATATAACCCGGGGAAAAATTAAATGGAAGCAGCGGGAATTATTGCGAGCGAGGACTTTTTTTCTTCTTTTTTCGTTCGACGATTTTTGCCTTCTTTTTTGTTTTGGCGGGCTTTTTGGATTTTTCAGCCGCCGCGCGCGAGCGACGACGCGAGGTTTTTTAAGTGGATTGCCCAGTAAATATCCGGCGGATGGTAATGTAATTTCTCCTTGTATGCTTACAACGATGTTCGAGGATCTGTAATTCGAATGTTCGGGCAATTAAAATATTCAGGGGAGGCGGAGCTTTTAAGCTAATGAGATCGTTTAATCCGTACTCGGTGTTAACCTCGGATACATTAAGAATACAGCTGCGAAGCTCGTTACGACAAGTTTTTGTAAAAGTGGCTTCTTTTTTCGAAACAAACGCAATATACCTATGCTTTTTTAATCAAAATTTAGCGAAGGCCTCGCTTCGCAATGACCGCTGCTCCCAAACGCTCGCGGGGCAAACTTCCCCGGCAGTCGAAAAATCGGACCTCGCCGCGGAAAACACGGCGCTCGACTTGCGCAACAATGTCGGGGGCCACCGGGCGGCGGTAACGGATGGCTTCGGGGATCCTCGGCGAGTGAATTGTTGGTCTATATACCGGCGGCTGCGGCTGCGGCGCGCGGATAAATCAATGCAAGCAGCTCCTATTTTTCTATCCCCCGAGAGGCTTTTTATGCGGCCGCGCTGAAATTTAATTTTGACAAAGGGCTCGGAAGACTTCCGGGAGACTGCTGCTGTGTTACATCGCCGAGGATCTGGGTTACCGCTGATGTTTAGAGGGACGTTGCTGCTCGTCGAAGACAATTAAATACTCTCGTCGTCCGCGCGAATCAGCCGTCCCGTCACCCCGCCGATTCCACAAAGACGTATTATACGACAATCATCGAACGCTTCTCCCAAAAAAAAAGAAGAGAGAAGAGGCAGCGGCGCGAGTAATCCCCGCCCGCGCTCTCTCGCGAGAGCAATTATCAAAGCCGATATCGAGCGCGATCGAGCTCTCGGGGTTGGGGGGGCAAAGGAAAATTAATAAAATACGCGCCCGCGGATCATATACATATACAACAGTGCGGTGCGGCTTTGCGCGCGGCTAAAAAGCGCAAACAAAAGAGGCGCGCCCAGTGGCGCGAGTAAACCAATAACGCGTCCGCCGCCGGATTCGAATCCGGAGCTGCCTCTCTCTCTCTCTCTGCGAGCGACGCGCTTCGGAGAGCCCGGCTCTCTCTCTCTCTCTCTCTCCACCCATCCACCCACACCCCCGCAGGATGTATTCGCGGGGGAGGACTGACTCTCGGATTTGACACGCCATTAGATGCGGGAATGCAAATGGAAAATCATTTTATCGCCGAGAGAAAGAGAGAGACGCGGCTGCTCTGCTGGCGTTGTCGTTGCTCGGGAGAGAGGTGGGTTTTTGGATCGAGTTTTGGGTTTGATGAAAAAAAGGCTTGTTTGCGCTCTCGTTGGGTTTGCTCGGGGAATAAGCAGAGTGAAAATAATTTGTACAATTTTTGGAAAGATTTTAGGAAATTTAGCGTAAAACAATGGGGAAAAATTTGTGCGCTCTTAGAATCTCGGCTCTTTTTCGTAAAATTAAAAGGTGGAATTAATTTAGCTGCTTTCCGCCGAGTGGCGCATCGCAATTTTCAGTAGTTCACGCGACGGAATCGGTGAGCCGAGATTAATCGAATAGTTTACAAAATCTACGTCGAATAAATTGTACAAATTAATTTTACTGGGATGGCGGAGAAAACGATTACGGGACGACGTAAAATTTCTCAAATTTCGTTTCGAATTCATACACTGAAAAAAAAAATTAGTAGTTTCAAGTGAATATTTAGTTGAAACAACTAAATTATTTCTTTAAGGGGTGCC
>JAWWEO010000023.1:3562519-3596834 GCA_035582975.1 Ormyrus labotus
GAAGTCAAATGTACTATCAAAATTTATTGTTAATAATGCTTTATTTGAACAAAATTAAACAAAATAAGACATCAAAATATACAAAAAATTTGGAAAATATTTTTTAAATACTTTTCATGCGACAATAAAGTGTTTAAAAAGAAATTTTTTTTAATATCTCAACTGATTAGAGAGTACCTATAAAGCTACCTTAAAAAACTTTAAAATAACCACAAGTACGCAAACACGTCGACGAGTTCTCTTTTCAGCCTTGACGTATATCCCTATTTTCTACTCCGCTCTCCGTCAGTTTCTCGTCCGCTCCTGAACCGAGCCGCAAAGCAGGCCGCTCAGAGCCTGTCGGGCAGCCCGTCAAGCGTCTTTATCGCCGAACCCCGTCGGCGTCCCGCCGAGCGGTCCTCCTCCCCCAAAAAAAAAAAAAAAAATCGAGAAAAACCCGCGAGATCCAATATCCTCCCGGCGGAGAGCGATCGAAAATGGGCGCGTGTAAAAAAAGACTCGAGGAATTCGCCTCGCGGCTCGATCGTTGCGTAACGCAGTCTGCGTTCGCGTTAATCTCGACGCATTATGGGTCGATTGATACGCGCCACTGCGCCTTTTCTCGGCCGATCGTCGACGCGGGAGGACTCGAGTTGGCGAGTTTTCATGGTGCGGGCTGATTTCTTTACGGCGGTGATCGTTGAGGTGCGATTGAGACAAAGTATAATTGTATATTTTGGATGGGTTTAGGTGTCTTCGCGTGTACTTGAATATTAAGTAAATTTATGTTTAGTTAAATTGTTGGTTTTTCAATGTTTACATGGAGGAGAAGTGTTTTCATCCTGATTTAAAGGCTGTTATCGAGTGCTAATTTTTTCTAAAATGCTTTTCTCTGTGTAAATTTCAAAATTTCAAATCTTTTACAGTGTCTGAATTCTTTTATGTATGAAACAATATGAATTTTAGATTAAAATTTTAAGATAAACTAGACACAAAATATAAATGAAATACTCCAGAAGCAGTTTTTATAATATTTTTATAGTACTTCTTCCATTATGTAACATTCCATTATGTAAATACCCTTTTTTAACTTTACAAAGATTTTCAAACAGAAAATAAGCATTTACATCCTTTGTTTGAAACCTTCATCTAGTAGTTAGTAATTTATCTAGTATTTCGCAACTAGCAGTAAATAAAGCGAAATGTATTTTAACGGATTACGTAATGCGCTTCCAAAATTTATATGCATTTACTTCTCCATTTAGTCGACGATGTAAAAATATTCAGTCCTCTTCGGATTACGTCGTCTAGTATTTTTGAAAATTTAACCGAAGAATTATTAATTATTTATCTTTTATCCAATAAAACCCAATTAAACCCTCGCTCACATCCCTCCTCTGTCCAAAATCCAGGAATAAAACCCCGAAATTCCGTCTCTAAAACTTCCCACCGAATCACGAAAACCTCCGGCGAAATTTCCAAGTACTCCCCACCCACACCTCTCTCGGTCCACTCTTGCGCGACAATCGAGCAGCGATCCCCCCGCCCCCGACAAAGGGGATCCCCCCGCGATAGAGAGAAGAGGAGAAAAAAAGTCTCCAGAAGTTGGGAGAGAGAGCGAGTTTCTGGAGCGTGAAGTGGCGGCGGCGGGCGTATATATATTTTTTTCTCACGCGTGCAGTATTTCAACCAACCTGCCGAGGATCTTGGAGACGCAGCCATTGCTGACCTGCAGGATCCTGGAGATGTCGCAGGGCCTGGCGCCCGAGTGGGCGAGCTCGACGATCTTCTGCCGGGTCGAGTCCGGGAGCGGCCGGCCTCCGACGAAGACGCCCCCGAGCTGGTTCACACCGCTGTGACCTGAAAGCAGAGGGAACACTAGATTCTGGCTATGGCGTGAAAATGCTTCGGGGACTAGTTCTTTATGTTCTTTCAATTTTTAATCAGTCGTAATTTAACTTAAGGACGTTCAAGCGATAATTCAATTTTTTCGAATTAAAATCCGTTATTAAAATTTGAGAAATTCAATGTTAAACTTGAGCTTATTAACAAGGGGTTCCTATGGTAAGCCTCTCTAAGCAGCATATTTTCACAGATAGCAAAAACAGTTATCTTCGAATTGTTGTGAAAATATGTAGAATAATATGATACCAATTTTATAGCAGCTTCCGATACTAATTTTGAAGATGTAGCTGTTCGAAAGATAACTCCTATTTTATTTGTATATCTATAAATAGTGTTAGCGCGCGTGCACGTTTATTTTGAAACATTATTTTAATATACCTGTTGCTTTTACAATAAACTTTTTAAACTAGAAGGCTATCGTTATAAATTATCGTAATTTAAATTACAATTTTCAAAATTCCGACAAAGCTGACCTCCGCTGCTGGGTGTGAACGTCCTTAAATTCTACGTTCTGCATCTACAATTATCGATATAATATAAAGAGATACGTTTACTCTCCCACCCCGCGGCAGCCTAGAAAAATATACTTCTAAAACCGTCGCGGGGCAAGAGCGAGCGATAAATTCCGAGGAACGTCGTAAATAAAGAAAAAAAAAGAAGAAGGCAGAAGCGAAATGAATTCCATTAAAAGACCTCCTCGCTCCTTATATCCCTCTCGCGCAGTACACATACACGTGTGTGTGTCCCCGCCAAACAATCGCGCGACTAGCACGGCCAATTTCATTCGAGTATTTTTCGTATTTTTACCGGGAAATTCCAGCGCGCCGTACAATCGGGCCAATAAATCACAAATAAATTTTTTCCTTTTGCCCGCGAGAGCGGAGGGGAGGGGAGGGAGGAGGAAACGGAGAAGACGCTCTCCCGCTTCTCGCAAGGGGTTTCGGCGCCGTAGATAACCTTCGACTCATTGTGTCGATGACAAGTCGACGAACTCCCCCTCCCGGGTAAGGCTAAAAAACGCGCTCCTTTTCCGGGCGGCGTTTATGAGTTAGAATGTAAGTCAGGGACTTCGGGGGAGGAGCTGCTTCCTTTCTCGGCGAGCGTCGGAGCACCTCTCGATATCGCTTTTCGGCGCGGTCGTTCATTGAGTCTCTCGAGATGCTTTTATTCGGGGCTCTTGGGGGGGTTATTGTACGCGGGGACAGACTCCGCTGGACATCTGCACTTTACTCCTCGGGAGGACGCGTCAATTTTTCTATGTAGAAGATTTATATATTTACTTTTCCTTTTTGGAGACTGTGAAAAATTCGTGAAGCTTTATTAAGAAAATTACGTTGTATCTCCGGTGGAAATAACGGGATTTTTAATGACTAGGAAACTAGTTTTTGGATGGTTTTAATGCGATATCAATGTTTTTTGAAAAATTGACGAATCTGTGCTGTAAAATTGGGCAATGTCGAGAAAAAAAATTGTAGCTCTGTTTTATTATGTGGACGCGAATAACATTTAAAATGCTAAAAAACCATTGTAAAAAACGTTTCGTTTAGGTAAAACTAACAGGCAAAAATAATTTCCAGTTTTTGAACATCACTAAAGTAAAAATGTCCAATTTATTTTGAAAAAATGTCAGCATACTTCCACCAGAGTATAAACGTATAATTATAAAGCAAACGTCGCGTAAACCTTCAGCGAAATATTCACTTTAATAATTTTACAAACTATTGTACAACGAACAACGGAACATCGACATAAATTATCCATCAGTTCCAACGAAGAATACGATTACTATTCGAAAGGCCACTTATACATCGCACTCTATAAACTGCCGAGGAAAAAAGGAAGCAGGGAGGGGTCAGCAGCTCCTCTTTTTTCACGCTAGAAGTCCGGCCCGCTTGATCGGTCCTTCCGAGCTTCTTTATTCTCTCTCGCCGCTGGACATCTGCACTTTGCCCGAGCGAGAGAGAGGGAGATGCTCTCGTCTCCTCGAGAGGGAAAAACGCATTATTACGAGCTGAATGGCTTTCGTTTGTAGCTTCGCTACGGGCGATTTATCAAAAAACCTTTTGCGACGACGAGGCATTCGTTTTCACGGACGAGAGTCAATAAAGCGAGAAGCGACACAATCAATTACGCGTTCTTTAGAGAGAGAGAGAGATGTCCTTTCGTTAGCTCGTTTTGCTTAAGTGTCTCAATTTTTCTCGAGAGACCGGCTGAATAATATCGGTGTTTCCTGAAAATTTACGTCGACGTAAACGCGTTCGAGCGTAAACGATTGTCGAGAATTTGAACAATCAGAATATATATTAAAAGGAAAACGTGTAAACAATCTCAACTTTTTTAAGAACAACCCAGGCTCGTTCGGGCGAATGAAAAACTACCCCAGAACATTACGAACACAGCCCTTAAATCATCGCAACACCCAGGCCAGCAGCCGAAGCATCAATTTCCCTCCGTTGAAAAATCTCTCTCTCCGCAGTGCGGAACAGCCGTCGTCGCGCCGTTTCGTCGTAATACATAATCCCGGGCATTATCCATTACAAACACGGCCGAAACATTACGAACCCCCGTAGCTTCTGTCGGCGGCCAAACGAATGAATAAATTATGAATACATCAGCCAGTAGCGGCGGCGGCGGCGGCAGCGACTGCAACCTCGGCGCTCACGAGCCATTTGTCGAGGCGCTAATTCCCCTCCCCCCCTCCGAAAATCAGCGCGGGCCGCGTCCAGGTTCGCGCGACAAGCCGCAACAACGGGGCTCTCGGGTATTTCGGGAAAATTTATCGGCCGGCGTATATATATATACCTATCGACAAAAGGTTCACGCTCGATTGGCTCCTCTCTCTCTCTCTCGTTCTCTCTCCGTCGGTCTAACGACCGAAAAAAGGTACGCGAGAGATAGGCATTCGCGTGTGTCCCCCCCTCTCGGCGGCGCTTCGATGAGTGATCTACGGCGCCCGGGGACTATTTGTAAAGAGCGCGAACGGCGCTAATAGGAGACTCGGGAAATAAACGTTCGATGTTCCCTGTTACGCTCTCCGCTGTCGCTCTCCGTCGCGCGGTTCTCGAAAAGCGATCGGCGAGCAATGCAGCCCCGCGAGTGGCTGTACGTTTTCTGCTTAATTTCCGCGTCGGGAGTTATTTACGCACCTCCGTTTAACCCCCCACTGTTCCTTATCTAACGAGGCTCCAAATATTTGCCGACTTACGACTCTATTATTCCCCGCGCGACTGCCGTTCGCTCCGGCTTTTCTTTCCCCCCGCCGCTCGTGTATATCAAAATATATATAGATCCATATATACACGCGGCGTAATTCGATCGTCAAACACGAGGAGAGAGAGATGTCGGCTCGCGCGCAAAGCCGTCGGATTACGTCGCGGGCGGTGCCGCCCCGGTCACCGTTTCTGTATATTAATCGCGGCCCCGGTAAAAGGGGAGAGTATATACGGCAAGTGCGGAACTCGAGTGGACGACACGGGCGATTATTGTGTTTTGACACCGGCCGGGACCTCTCTCATTGTCCGAGGCCGCCCCCGTTCGCTTTTTTAGCTGGTGATATACATACATACATGCGTCGGTAAATAGAGAGGCGGACTCGATGCTTTCGGGTAAAGTTAGTGAGAACGGGCTGTTATTAAAATGTGATTTAGGTCTGGATGCTTTTGTTATTAAACTTTTTACGGTGTCGAACGAGTTTTTAAATTTTTTATAGTAAACTAAAATAAGCTCTGCCTCAAAAAGCTTTCTCAAAAGGGATTTTTCATAAATTCTACCTAATAAAACACCGAACGAGGAAGCGGAGAAAGACGACAATTCCGCGCGCCGTTCGCGGCGCGCGAGAATCCGTCGTCTGAGGTCTGCGCCATTGGCCGGGACTTCATTAAGTCCGATTTCGGGGGCCACCCTTTAATTCGTCGCCCGGCGCGCCTCGGAGACTTGATAATGGCCGAGTTGGGGGGACGAGCGAGCGGGGGTGCGGGAATTTATGAAGGCTGCGAAAACGCTTAAACTCTTTTATGCCTAATAAATTAGGCCTCTGCGGGCGTTCCCGCGAGTTTCTTCCGCAGAGCGGCGCTTCGTCGACGGGAGCATCCGAACGCTTGCGCAACTCCGTCTCAATATACGTATGCGAACAAAAAAAAAAAAAATAATTGGATCAAGGTTGCCGCTGTCGGCGTCGCGGCCATAATTCGAGCCGAAGGCGCACGAGCTCTTGTATTGTTCTCTCTCTGCCTACGCCGGGCCTTGGATTGCCATCGACGATTATTAATAAAGGCGCGCTCTGCCGCGCGAGCGCGGGGAAATCGTGCGGAAAGCCGTCCCCCCTTCGACGACGCGCTGCCGTCGCGCGGAAAATCGCGATTGTTGATTAGCCGCGCGCTGATTTTTAAGGCGGGGCGGCGATCGAGCTGCGCTGAGTTTTTCTTTTTTTTATTTAGATCGCCGCCGCGGCGAAGGAGAGGATTTTTATTGTCGTTGATAGTCAAGTGATCGCTTGTGAAATGTAATATAAAATAATATCGCTGGAAAATTTGTAAATTTAGCAAAATTTAACGATAACGTAGCGATATGTTATCGTTGCGCTTCTACCAGGTTTTGAAACTATTACAATTTACTTTTTTCATCTCGTATTTATATTGTCATTTATTTGAGCGCCCAAAAATTTACGACAGCTCATACATACTCGCATTGCTATAATAATATTGAACATCGTAATTTATTGCATTCAAACAAATCTGGATTTAAAACGGGAACTTTGTCTGAACCTCGCGCCGCACAAGTCGCAGCCACGAGACCTTTTCTATAACGCAACCGCGCGGCTTCAAATATTTGTAGAATTAAAAACAAAAAAAAAACAAAAAAAATACGATATTCCTCGACGCGTCTCATTATATTTTATCGAGCGCAGATGTCGCGCATTATTCATGAGCCGAACTTCGAAAAAAAAAATAGCGGCAGGCGCAAAGTCTGCGCCGAGTCTAGTTACGCGCGGGCGCGATTACCGGGAAAATCAGCTCTCTCTCCCTCGCGGCGATGGAAAAAGAGAACAAAAGCGATAAGAGCAGCGCTGTGACGCAAATCGCGAGATAGACGTTACGTTGTTCTTTTCTGTTTGCCCCGCAGCCGAGTCGCGGGCTGACAAGGTGGTCCCCGCTGATGGGGACGTTTGACGCGAGCGATCGCGACGGGTATGAGCACTTCACGGGTGTGCCGCGCGGTGCGCGGAATGTACACGTTGCTTGGAAATTAATGGGTGTAATTAGAGATATATTCTCTGATTATTTACCGAAGGAAGAAGTTTTAAGTAAAACTGCGGCTGAGTAGTGAATATTCGCGCTTTAGAATGTAAGGAAGATACACTGAGAAAAATAGTGCAGTAAAGTTTATTCTGGAAATCAGAGGACAGACTTGAATATGACAAAATTATGGCAAATTTTACTAATATAAAAATTGTAATTTTTCAAAATTTTATGACATTTTTTTTTCAGTTCAAGTTTGTCCTTCGATTACCAGAATTTATAGTAAACTTTACTGCATTATTTTTTGCAGTGTAATATTAAGTGCATTAAGAATGAGATTATTATTAAAAGATGAAACTATTGAAGATTATAAAAGTATTTAATAAATTTAGTTTGAGAAACTCTTGTCCTGCCTTAAATTGTACCGATTAACCCGTTTAACCCCGCTAAAACTCCTTCCGCTGCACAGCCCACTTTTCCCCTTTCCCCGCAACAGAATAAAACGCGCGCAAACATCGCGCTTCCCGAACGAGAGCCGCGAAATTACCAAATTCCCCGGTACGGCATTTCCATCCGGCGACGCTCTCTCTCTCTCCCCGTGAATCCTACTAATTTTCCCCGACGCCCTCGCAATCCTTTTGAAGCAATTTCGAAAAAGCGACTAGCTAAGCGGGCGGCCCGAGAAAAAACTTCCTCGAAAATGCTTTTGCCGGGCTGCGGCACAAAGAGGCGGCTAAAGAGCGAGAAAACGAGGAGGACGACGGCGCATTCATTCCGGCGGAAGCACTCGGCGAAAGGGAGCGACGCGCCGCGCGATCGAGACGAGAGAGAGGCGGCATCCTTCTCTCTCTCTCTCGGCTCTCCTTCCGAGCGTGGATGTGTATGCAGCGACGTTTCGCGCCGGCGTTTTCCCTCTGATGTGTAAGCGCCATTCAGTTTTTTTCCCGTTTGCGGAAATGCCGCTTAGTCATACTTAATTTACAAGTTTTCCGCGGTGAAAAGAGAGACTCGGTGGGGATCTTTCGAAATGTTTCTATTAACCGATAGAGGTGTAAGAATTTTCTGTAACGGTATATTAATATTCTTATTCGATATTTATTATTATCGTACGAATGCTCGTTCAATATTTGGCCAATAATTGGCTCCAATTACCATACCAATTCCGCACGAAAGAAAACTAACTGCTCTCGATTCTATTTAATACTCGAAGGGGTCGACCTCATAACCCAATAAAGACGACAAAAACGTCGAAAACAATCCTCCCCGAAGCGGCGACATCGCAAAAAACCTCAGCCTCGCGCGTCCACCGACAATAATAGCCCCCGAAAAAAAAAAAAAAAACGGCACCGCACAAAAGCAGGCCACTATATACACTTCCCGATCCCCGAGAGGGCCAATTCAAAGATGGCCACTTGCCCTCGAGTGGCGTTTCGGCGGGAGGGCGAAGCGCGTTGCGGCGGTTTGTCGTGCGACACAAAACTCTCTCTCTCGGCGGGTGTGTAGGGATTTCGGGCGGGCCGGATTTCACGACCCCGTGACGCGAGGACGAGCCGCCGTCGGCAATTACGGCCGTGTAAACGGCTACCACCGCCGCCGGCTCTCTTTCACGAGCTTTGCCCCGGGATTAAGTGCTATTATCCACCCCGGAGCCTTTTCCCGGAGGATCTCCCGAGGATTTTCGATCGATATCGCCGAGAGAGAGAGAGAGAGAGCGATTTATATTTGCATAGGCGGGGATGTTATATCGGTAGCCGACGTTGTAAGACAGTCGCAACATTGCCGCGACAAAAAGAAACTACGTCTCCCCGAAACGGAAATAAATCTCGGGCCACTTCGCGAGCGATACATCACTTCCCCGACACTCGATCCGCGTCCGTACACGTGTAAACACGCGCGCACAAAACACACTCCTCGACTACAACAGCGATTCACGTCCCCCCCCTCTCCCTCCGCCGGCGATTAGCAGAAGCTAACAATCCCGTAAACTCTCCGTCCCTTTTACTATAATTCACCTTCGCCCTGAACGAGCGAAGCGAGCGCGCGAGCGGCGATTCCGAAAAATCAATCATATACACGAGCGGTGCGCTGTACAAAAAGCGGCCCCGGCGCCGATATATATAAATCCGTCCCCTCCGCTTAGGAGCCGCTCTCTCTCTCCGCGAGGAAGAAAGCGGCACAGGCGCGTATATATATATATAATATCGCCGGCCGTAATTTATGGGATTGAGGATTTTTGTCGAAGGGTGCCGCCGCTGGCTTTTCCGTCCGACGTCGTCGGCGAAATCGTCCGGCGCGCGAAGGGACACGCACTTTTGTCGAGAGACGAGTCCTTTTATTTTTTTGTGCGCGTCGCTTTTCTTCTTTTATGCGCCGGATGCGACGATAGATGAACCGGAGTCGCTCGAGATTTCGAGAGCATGTATAATGCATTTAACGCGCCGAGGCCGCGGGGATCGAAGTGTGGAAAGTTGGTTGGAGAGGCGAGTTTTGACGACTCATTTGGACGCTCGGCGAGCAACAGATTTTTTAGCTTCCCGAAAATGAACGAGTTATTGAAGTGTTTCTCTTGTTTTTTTGACTTTTTCAGTCTCGACAAATTTATGAGCTTGCCGAAACGCGAATTAATTTTATTCAACCGAAGCTACACATTTTCATATAAGCTACTAACTCGAAAAGCATCCTGTATTGCTATTTATATAAAAAAAAAAAAGAAACTCGTTCCAACCGCCAAAAGCAATCGAGCTGCGGCGGTGACGGCAAAAGGAACAGCGATTTCCAGATCGCTCCAGGCAAAAATAATGTCGAAGACGACCGAAAAACGACAGGCACACTTCGCGTCGGGCATCTCAATACACCTCTTTGACGAGGGTCCAGTCGGCGACTCTGACCGTCGTTGCCCCGCCAGGTAAAGCACATCGAGAGCGCAGAGAGGCACACATCGGTGTGTTCCACGTCGAGAGGGTCGCGCACGGGTCGCACGACAATAATCGTTAATGTCCCTCATTGTTGCGGACATGTTTTGAAAATGAGAGCCCGACGGAAAGTCCTCGGGGGACGCACAATGCACACAATAATGCCGGAGCGCGGAGAGTCGCGTCGAGTCCCGGGGCCAATCTGCCGATGGCTTCTTCCTCGCTGCTGCAGGGGTGTATATATATGTATACACGGCTGTTTCGGAGGGAAAAACGAGCGAGTCGCGCTAAGGAGAGAGAGAGAGAGAGAGAGACAGTTATTAGCGTTATTAATGGCATCGCGGCGACGCGGCGGGAAAATGGCTGTATTGTCGATTATTCGACGATTTTCTGGGGGCTTTGTTGGGGACGTTCTTAAGCAGATGCGGCGGCCCGTCCGTTCTGACGATGCTAATTTTTCGACGCGAAGGGTATGTGTATATCGGTCGCGTTTGTCGTTATTCAAAATTTTTGGAAAAGGTTAGAGAGCGCAGGAGGGTAAATCGAGGTAGGAATTCACCGAGGGCTTTTGTACGACGAAATGCAGTAGTTTGACACTTAATTTTAGTGATTTTTTTTTACAGCTACATTAACAATGCAATTTACCAACAAAAAAAGCCGAGAATTCCAGCGAAAGATATCTATGCATACCTCAAAGGCAGCGAAGCCCGCCGGTTAATTAGGGTTAACAGGGGATTATCGCTCGAACAAACGCCGCCGCCGCCGTCTTCCGGCAGAGAGAGAGAGAGAGAAAAAGGGAGGAAAATGCCCGAGCTGTCGAGGCGTAAGCCAGCCGTGACCAGAAAGATGATCCGTCCTCTCGACCTACGAGCAAATCCGCGGCAGCCTCCATCCGGATCGAATTAACCAATTATACCTGCGGCGGGACGAGAGCCGCCGCCGTCGGGGATCGGTCCGCAAGGTATAACGAGGAGATCGAGATAAACGGATGTGCGCACGCGCGTCGACGGCGGAATCTCGAGTGCTGTCGAGGCGACGGATATGTCGACGGGCTCGTATTTTTTTTGGGGGATTTTGTTTTAGTAGTTTGGCGTGAATTTTTTCGAAGGCGACCGACGAAAAATCGGTGTATTGGTCTCGACGTGAGATGCCGTCGAGTGAAGAAAGTAAGTGTCGTAATCTAATTGGATTCAAACGCGCTTTCGAACGATTTGACGTAACAAAATGTATCCTGTAAGCAAAATCCGTTTCCCGAAAAAGTAATTCTTAAATACGTTATTTTAAAAAGCAGGCGAGGCGGCAGATAGCATATCCATTTGATTCTTCACCCTTCAGCACCTCCAAAATGTTTCAATCTTCACTTATCAATCATCGTCCTACCTCGCTCCGGCAAAGAATCCAACTCCGCAACTCCGGTAGCTCCTCCAAAAGAAAAAAAAAGAAAGAAAATCCCCCGAAGAAAGCCCAGAGAGAGAGCCGAGCAAGCGAGCGAGTCCGAGATTAAAAAGAGCGGAGAAACAGTGAAAAGTTATCAAGAACAGAGCGGAGAGAGATAGACGCAGCGGGCGAGATTGGCAGAGAAAGAGAGAGAGAGAGAGAGGCGGAGCGGGCACAAAGAGAGCCTCGTAAATGCGTTATTCCGCGCCAGCGGACATGTCAGAGCGGCTCGTGTCCGCGGAGCGGCTCCCCGGTCCGATAGGCCGACACCGACAGGACCCCGCGCCTCTTTTTGCCCCGACGACACTTTATGCATTTTCTCCAGATTGACTCGGAGATAGCCTATACTTGTAAATATATCCTCTCCTTTTTTTTTTTTTCGTTATTCCCTCCCCGTATATGACCACCTTTTTCTGACCGAATTACACGAGTCGGCTGTCGTTGGTTGTTTTTTTTTTTTGTTTTCGCGTCGGCTTGTAGTGTCGGGGATTTTAACGACGCGGATGTAAATAGTTTTATCGCCTTCTCGTCGCCGGGGTGATTTTTATTCGAAACACTTGTTTTTCCGCCAAGATTTTTTGTTTCCTCGCTAATTCGCAGCGGCAATTATCATTCGATCTCGTTTAAAATCTTACGTTTAATTACAAGTACAATTTATACAAATCAACAAGTTTTTCATCCTCGCTTAAACTCGGATTATCATCAACATTTCACCATCTCCTCTCCGCGCTTCGCTCCTCAGAAATAATACAATAATTCACCATATACGAACCCAACTAAATTCGCGCGCTCCCAGCGCATCCCGAATCGGACTACAACGCGCACATATTTCATTATTCAGCTCGATTCGCCGAGCATTAACCTCCGCCTGCCTCGTCGGAGAAGCTCCACGTTTCCCGCATTATGTACGTTAGCCGTTGCGTCGGGCTCACGTCAAACCCCGCGGGGGGGCATATCTGCGAGGCATATCTCTCGGGCGCTCCGCGCGAATTTCCCGACGAGCACTCGGGAATTTCGGCCCTCTCCGAACAGATGATCAGAGGGAAAACCCCAGATATTACGCCCCGCCCGCCGAGAGCGGAATGTTTAGCGCAAAATAACTAACGTATATCCCCCGGAACCGACGTGCCTCTCCCCCCTTCGAGATGTATTAAGCCGAACAATTGAATCGGCCGCTTTTATTGCGTATTTTCTCGAGGTCTCGTTTCGGCGAGAAACGACGACGCGAGTGGAAGTTTTTGAGTTAAGAAGAACACTTTGGGATGAGAAGCGAGAAAACTGGGAGCTGCCGCAAGAGGATACTTGGAAAAAGTGTGTTTTTTGCAAATTAGAGCGGAAGCAGCTTCAAATTTTAAGTAAAAAGATCTGTTTTTTTATTTTTAACAGTAGTTTCTTAAATACACAATCAACTCCGCTACAATCCCAAAACCCCTCCGTGTCCGAAGCGTCGCGCAATGGCACTACACAAATAAATCGAATTCTCGCCGGCCGTCGCCGGGCTCTTGCATTCGCGGTCGGCCGTCGAAGGAAACGAGCGTAAGCGCGATCGATATACGTCCATACGCGTAGAGCAAGTCGACATGTGTTCCGTCGCCTAATCCGCATTACCGAGGGAGAACGGGAGAAAGCGGAAAGTCGTATACACCGGATCGGCGAGACACTGCGCGAAACGCACCACCGCAGTGGCGCGAGCCCTCGGCTCTTTTTTGCCGAGAAAAAGCAGCAAAAGCGGAGAGCGGAGATCCGCGCTGACCCTCCGATATAATGGAGAAACTCGCGCGATATTCCAGCGGCGGAGAGCTTTGCGAGAAACACCTGAAAGCGCTCGTGTCTCTCTCTCTCTCACGCAGTCGTGAAATTAGCACCGCGCAGTCGGGCGCGGCGGCCCCCCCGCCGAAGCCTCTCGCATTCCCAGGGCCGATCATTCCGATATATACAGCGGCTCTAATTACCGGGGGCCTACGCCTGGGAATTCGTCGGAGGGGGGGACCATTGTCGGGCCATTAGCGGGCCGCTTTCTTCGCCGGCTTTCTCATGACGGCGCGACGGACTCGCGTGCCGTTTGTTTGCGGGACATTGTCGCGAGCGGTCGACGGGGTGGACTGTTTTTTGGCCCGGTGTGAATTGCCCCGCTGGTGTATACATGTATCGGGGATTTAACGCGAGGTGCGCAAGTCGCTCTCGATGTGTTTCTCGTTTGTTTTGGGCTCCCCTGAGAGTCGATCTCGTTTGGGTTTTGGCTGGTGAACGACTGTGAAGGATGGAGAGCAGCGCGAAAAGGAAGAGAAACTGTTTTGTATAGGTGTTTTTTGTCTGATGGAAGGCATATTTATTCTGCTGTAAATTGGAGATATTTACTTTAGTGATGGCCAAAAACTGAAAATTATTTCTGACACATTACTGTTACCTAAATGAAACGTTTTTTACAATGGCTTTTTGGTATTTTAAATGTTAGTCTAAAAATACTCATATTTGAATCATAAAGTAAGCACATATTTCAATCATACTTTCGCATCCAGATAATAAAATTTCCATTTTTTACTTTCCTTCAAAAGCAGCTAAAATTTTTTCTCGATGCCGCTCAATTTTACAGCGTAGATTGGTCAACATTCTAGGAAACATTGATATCGCACTAAAGTTGTTAAAAAACTAATTTTCTAGCTATTAAAAACGCTGCTATTTCTACCAGGTCAGTGACCAACATACAAAAAGAAAGTGCAACTATTTTACAAGCGTTCGTCATCTGCCCTTTCGAAAATTCATTTCTCCCCTTTCCTCGGCCGCGCTCACCTGACCCAATTTAAAAACTCGCAAACAACCGTTTAAAAAAGAAAGTAAAAAAAAAAAAAGAAACCGAACTCTCACTCGAACGCTCGACCTCTCTCGGCGCTTATCCCCGCGGGGATATACAAGTCCGAGAGCTTCGGCCGGTAGTCGATATATATCGCACAAAGAGGCTCTCCCGCGGCCGGCGCGGCGAGCGACTCCCTCGGAGGAAGACCTTGCATCGCGGCCAGTGACCCGCTAATTGAATTAGCGTCGCGCGCGCGAGCCTTTTAAGCCCGGAGAGAGAAAATCCCCCCATTCAAGCGTTTCCAGCCCTGACTTCCGCGAATTCGAGCGCTTATCGAGCGAGATGACTGACTGCTTTTTTTTCCGCGCTCGCGCACGGGCCGCGGATTGAGTTTTATCGAGGAGACGAATTTGACGATGCGTCTTTTAAAGTAAAAGATGGGGTTTCCCGAAACCGAACGAAATTCATATTGTTCCGAGGCCTTTTGCCAGCTGCGCCCAATCGCGAATTCCACGACAATTAAAAATCAGCCCGAGTTATTTAAAACACCGCTCCCGAGAATCCCGAGCTTATTTCCGAATCTTCGAAATAATTGAATTACAACCCCCGTAACCTCGGCAAGACAGCGGCGGAAAGAGAGACGTAGAATCGCCACCCCACGTAGCAGAGAGCGACGCGAGAGAGCCCCGAAAAAAAAAGCCGAGCAAAAGAGGAAACGCAAATAATAGGTTTTGATCTCGGCGGCCGAGGGGCGGCGCAAAAAAATAGTAGGCCCCGAGAGTGGCTAAACAAATATTTTGACAAATTCGCGCCGACTGTCGCCGACCTAATTTCCCCCCTAAACGTTTCCGGAGATTACATCGGCGCTCATTGTAAGCGTTGTTACCCCCTCCTGGCAGATTGCGGCCGACACGTCTAAGCTTCTGCCGGCGGAGCTTTGATGCCCGGCCTCTCGCGGAGCCCGGGTTAAGTGCGCGTTTATTTATATATCGTACGACGAGGCAAAAAAGACACGTGTAACGAGGAGGGTAAGAGTCGCGGCGAGCGGTGTGCAGTTGGAAAAATAAGGCGAGATGCGGAGGACGGTTTTGTTGGGCGATCGAGCGAGGTTTCGGTTGGTTGCGCGGAAGTCGGAATGAAAATGACGGTGGGTACTTTCTAAGAGTGGAATATTTAATATTCCCGTCTTCCAATCGATCTAATAAAAACTCTTATTCTTCATTCGACTTCGTCGAAAAATTGATAAAGATAGTTTAAATGCTTAAATTCAATATAGTTATAACGTTTTCTACGTGTAGACAGGTCTTCTTGTTAGGTATTGTTGGAGTCATTCCTTTAGGTAACTGAGATGACATTAAATATAAATATCGACCCTTAAAAAAAAGCTCCTTCTTGAAAATCAAAACAAAAATTATTTTCAAAAAGACTCGGGCTTCGCCTTCCAATTTTTCACCTCCTAAAGACTCTCTACTCTAACTAAAATTCGCGAAAAAAAAACACTCCCCGTCGACGCATCGATTTCAGAAAAAAAAAAAAGAAAAAAAAGCGAAGCCTCGCGCAGCGAGTCATTTAAACTAATGAAAAGGGTCTAAAAAGTCGAACCCTTCCGTCGGCCTCGAAAAGAAGCGGGACGAGCAAGGAAGACTCCGCTCCCGCACACGCGCGCACACACGTACACCCCTCCGTCGTCGCGACGCCCTCCTGCGCCCCTCAAGAAAATGTCTGTTTGCCAATGGGCCGCCGCCCCCGGGGGAGGCCCTTTCTTTCCGCGAGGGGATCCGCGCACCGAGAGGTTTATGGTTAATGAGAATTTAACGAGACGCGCCGCCGCCAACGACGACGACGTCGCTCCCTATACGCCGGCGGAGAGCTCGAGAGTTATGTATACATATATCGCGCGGAGAGGAGCGTCTTCGCGCGCGAGAGCGAGACGCCGCCGCGGACGCGCGGCGAGGATAATTATTATATTGCCGAGCGGGACTGACAGGCGTCGGGCGACGGAGGAGGAAATTGGGCGGAGACGACGGAGTTTGGTTTATAGTGGGGTTGGATGTAGCTTTGGCTGCTTTTAAATGCAGCGCGAAGCGTAAATATTAGCGGGGTTATTGAAGCATTGGGTATAGAAGAGTTTTTGCGCGGTATTCGGGCAGCTTTGAGATATTTGTGCTGCAGAAAATTTTGAAACTAAAATTCCACCGACTTGTAGTGCGCGGAGAAAAATTTTCTAGTAAAAATTAGAATAGTGCATTTTAATTTGTAAAAAATTACCATGTTTCTAGTAAATTTTACAAGTCTAAACATGATGAAAACTTATCATTGACCTCATAAAATTTATTAGAAACTATGGTAATTTTTTATGATTTTTACAGTATTTTTACTAGAAAATTTTTCTCCGCGTATAACTTTAACTTACAGTATAATGTTAACCATAAAAAAATCTAATTTTCACATTCTCCATTTAACATTCCAGTTTCCCGATCGAACCCAAAAAAACCTCCCCGTTCTCTTTCCAACTTCGCCCATGAAAACTTCGCGACCATATTCGCGACCGAAAATCCCCTAAATTCCGCGGCAAACTGCGAAGCTCACGCAGAGAGGTCGAGAAAAATAATTAACCCATCAATCTCCCGACTGGCGAGCCCGACGGCCGGACATCCTTAAGCGTCGAAGCGCGGCCGAGTTTTTTTTTTTTTTGTCGCCGCGCGCGACAAAAAGACGGAGCGGCCGCCGCGGAGCCAAACCGCCTTGGAGCGCTGCCACCTCGGCGGGGCCCCCCGCCAGAAACGCGTTTACGCCAATTTTCCAGGCGGGAGTGCCGATTTTAATTTTTTTTTTTTGCTCCCCGCTGATTTATCGAGGGCGAGAACGAGCCGCGACGCTTTTGGCGCCTATTATCGGCGGAAGCAACGCTGAACTCGAGATTTGCCGCGCGGCGCGAATCCTTTTTTTGTTCGTCGCGTGATTCATTGCGATTGCGTATTTTATTTTGGACGGGTTCTTGTTGGGATAATTGAGAGTGCACGCATGACTGAATTAAGAATATCGCGGAACGAGAAAGTGCAATGTAAACATCGTAATACCCTGTAGATATATAGCTGATATTTTTTCAAGGTAAATTGAATTTTTTTACTTTAGTGATACCCAAAAACTGGAAATTATTTCTACACGTTAGTGTTACCCAGATGGAAGGTTTTTTAAAAAATACTTATATTTGACTTATAAAATGCGCATCCACATAATAAATTCCTATTTCTTGACCTTTTTTTTTACTTTTCTTCGAAAAAAACTACAACTCTTTTTCGACACCCAATTTCACAACCTATCGCATTAAAGTTGCCCAACAGCTAGTTAAAAATGCCGTTATTTCCATCAAGCAATAGTAATCAAAAGAGAACTAGACCAAACCCGGGGAAATTTCAAGATTCGACAACAAGAGCCAATAAAATTAGCGGAACCCTCCGTCGCTCTCCAAGCAAGTTAACTCTGCAAAAGCCGTCGGTGGTTTTGAATACTCCGAAACGGAAGCCTCTCCCCCCTCCCCCTTCGGTCTCCCATCGGCAATTCATTCTCGCACGTAGGCGATCGCATCGATTACCCCCGCGATCCACCGTATGAATATCTCCGGCAGCCGGCAGCGCATAAAGAACACTGCGGCACGAGTGCGCATCGGCAGCCCTGTTTTATTTTTCTCCCCGCCCCCGCCTCTCTCCCTCCCGGGAAAATAGAAGAGCGGCGAATTCCACCGCCGCCGCCGCCGCCGCGGCTGACTGCCGCGCTGCTTTGAAATTCAAACCGTCTCGTCGCCTTTTTCACTCCCGGCCCGATATCCTACTGCTAGCGAATTCTGCGCGGAGCCTGTGAGAGGAGGACTGTGTGCGCGCGCGCGCGTCTCTCTCCGCGAGGATACGAACGCTCCTTATCGCGAGGAGCGACACATATAGGGAGAGAGAGAGAAGGAGGAGGGAGGGGCCGAGAAATCGTTGCGGAGGCGATGGGAAAACGATTGGATTATATGTATATGAGGGCCGGTCTGACCTCTCCACCCCTCCTTGGCGGAGCGACGACGGCGACGCTGCGGAGATATTTTGGCGAGAGCGAGTTTTCACGGCGTGTTTTAGTACGGGAGAGCTGGGCTTTTTAACGCTCGCTTTTCGGATGTATTTTTCTCCGATGAAACTTTTTTGTCCCGGCCGCCTTTTTTTTGTTCTCAGAGTTTCTCGATTAATTAGTCACGATTGCTATTCAAGAGCAAGGAGTGTTTCCCGAAATAATTCCGCCGTTAAAAATTTTCTTTCCGCGCAACCGAGTACGCGCAGCAATTAATTATATCGCGCGAGATATCAGCGTCGGCGAAGCACCCTATCAAAGCCCTTCTCGCCAGTCCATCAAACCCGATAAGCCATCAAAGGCGCGCGGAATCGTCGGAAAGGAAAAAAAAAAGAAGAGCCGAGGCCCCGCTCTCTAAATAAGGCCAATGGTGTGCCTTCTCTCTCGCGTCTCCGGGAGCAAAAAAAAAGTCAGCCGTGGAAATAAGACAGCGTCGGCAGGATAGAGAGGGAGAGAGAGAGAGGAGGGCAAAGCGGCGGAGTTTACAGCTATCCGTCGTTTCGAGATACATCCGCTTTTGCAGAAATTCCGTCGCCCGCACGGCCGAAATGCGCCAGGCGGAGGAGTCGTCGTAGTCGTCGTCGTCGTCGTCGTCTGTTTGAAGAGGGAATTTCACAGTCGAATGCACTCGATGCAAGAGAGAGAGAGAGAGAGAGAGAGCTCCTACCCTCCGCGCCGCTTTTTGTACATGCCTCGAAGCGCCCCGAAGACCAATTTCGATTACTTTATGCAAAGAGCGCGCGCGCGCGCGGAGGCTTCCTTCTTCTTTCTACTGCTGCGATAACGTGCCGAGAGAGAGAGAGAGAGAGCCTTATCGCTGCCGACTCTCTTTCTCCTCTGTTTTTTCTACGTTTTTAGGGACCGAGAGAGCGACGTAACGAACTTGCTAAGAGGGTAGTACGCTTTTATTGGCTGCCGAGACGGTCGGGGAGGGGAGGGGGAAGAGGAGCCTTCTGACGGAGTTGACTAATTTTTTCGTTATTTGCTTTATTTCTAAATAAAAGGGATCTTCCTTTTTTTTGTAATTTCACGATTTACGGGGGGGGGGGGGGGGGTTCGGGATCATTTGGGTGGGAAGGGTTATTATATTTTTGAAAAATTTAATTTTTACAAAGAAATAACAGAATCGAAAAAAAGTAAATTTCTGAAAACTCATTGAACTACCAAAGCAGTTCACCTCAAAGGATCACGAATCCATCTCGACGAGCCCGAAAGAGCACAAAAAACCGCGCGTCTCAGAAGCCGCGAAACATCGCCCGATAACACTAAGCGGCAGCTCCCACGATAATTACCCGAGCACGCCGCGGAGGCCGAGAAAACCCTCGAAAAATAATGGCACACACCAAAAGCGCGAAGAGGCACGGCGGATATGAAAGCGAAGCGGCGCATCAGAGTCGCGTCTTGTGTGATTGTGCACGCGGAGCGCTGTGTGCGGCAGCAGCTGCCACTCGAAGGGAAAAAAAAAGCGGCGGTGTGGCGTCTTCTCCTTCTTCTTTTCTTTTTTAAGTAGCAGAAGAAAGTGGAAAGTCTGCCGACGCGCACAAAAGCCGGAAGCGCCAGTCAAAGCTCTGCGCGCGCGGATGAAAAAGACGCGCGCGCGGCCGAGAAAGAGTGAAAAGCGGCACGCGACGACGTCTTTGCCTTCTTCTATTTCTCTCTCTCTCTCTTTTTTTTCACCCGAGGAACTCTCGAGGAGGAGCTGTTGGCTCGAGATGCCGATGCGGGACGTCGCGGGCCTTTTTTTTTTTTTCAGGGGGCTGCGCTCGCCGCGCCTGAAAGGAGACGCGCGCCGCTCGCGAGGTGCGCTTTCGATACTGAATTTTTTTATAAAATGCTCGCTCGCGGAGCGTTTTAAATCCCCACCCCCGGTATTGATGAAGGAGCTGGCTGGCGAGGAGAAAAATTCACCGAAATGCTAAGACGGCGAAATATAATGTATATAGTCAATTTTACTAAAGCGTATCGAGCAGCACTTATAACGGAGGTTAAGTTCATTTTATTTAAACATTAAAACGAATTTAACCAACAATAATTTATCTCCCTCCCCGACGACGGGGAACCCGAAGCTCTCTCCTCAAGAATCCGGCCGACGACACGGCAATCGCAGGATGACTCGGTGGCTAAACGCAATTTGCCTCGCGATCGATCATGCTGCGTAGACGCGCGAGTCGACGCGGGGGAGAGACTCGGAGGGGGGGGAGGGGGACGAAGGAGCAGCGGCAGCAGACGCTCCATCGAGTCGGCGATTCGACGAGCTAAACGGCAACTTAACGCTACACGGCCCACTAAGCCGCGCGACCGCTCGGTCAAATATAAGCGTCGCGTCCGACGGCGGATTTCTTTCCCGCGGTCGTGTGTCGACGGACGGTTTCGCGAGTCTGTCCGTGTGAGATTGAGGTTTTGAGTTTCGGTTAATTAAGTTACAGGTGTAACTTCGTTTTGGATTTAAAATTGCTGTACTTGTACTAAAAATGTAGTTTTTCTGCAGCACTACGAGTGTATATCCCCCATTTTTTAAAAAGTTGTAATTTTTTAACGTGAAATTTTTCTCTTTATAAAAGGACCATCACGGACATACTAAAAGCTAAAAACCTACAGAAAGATACGACCATCGACATTCTTTAAATCAACAATTCACCTTCGCATCCCGCCGAATATACAACAAAACTCGCGAGCTGCCTCGCGCGTCGCATATCCGTCGTAAACGCGCGCACATACATCTCGTCTCTCCCGGAAGCCTCATTAATACAGCCTCCCCTCCCCCGCCGCCCAAGGCGCGTCCCTCCATCCTAATTACGATCTCCTCAAAGTCAAGGGTCCCCGCGCTCTCGCGCGACAAACGGCCGCGCGCGCGACTTTCATCCCCCGGCGCAAAAAAAAAAAGAAGAAGAGAGAGGAGAAAGAAGAAGAAGAAGAAGAAGCAGGAGGCGGAGGAGGCTTCTTTCTCGCGTCGGGCGCGCATAAGAGAATGGAAATCAATACGTGAAGTGAGCAGCGCCCCGACGACGACGACGGCGGCGGGGTTGCCGCTTTGGGAAGATGTCATCTGGCCCGGCGGGCGGGGGGGAGAGAACAGCCCATTCAAGACTAATGGGGTTAAACGCCTTAGCCGCGCTCTCTCTCTCTCTCTCTCTCGCTTAGCAATCTGCTCTCGAGTCGTTCGCTCCTCTCGCCGAGAGAGCGAAATCTGGCCTCCCTCCCCCCGCCCCCCGCGCACACCGACGTGGATATATATCTGCAGGAGCGCAGGAGAGCTTCCGATGCTTATATATATATACGTCGCTTATTTGACCCGCGCGGCCCTTTCGATTGTCACCTGGCGGGGATTGTCGCAGCCGATCGTTGCGAGCGTTGCGATGTAATTATACGCCGCGGTGCAAAAAGGCTCTCGCGCTCCTCGTTATATGTAGATTTTCGTTTGCACGGCAAGCAGCCGCTTCCCGGCAAACAGACGCTTTTGTCATTCTAATCGTTTATATGATGCAATTCCGAGCGACGCTTTCGCCGACATATTCAAACGCAAATCGATATCGGTTGTACCTTCGTGCGATCACGACTTTGAAAGAAAAAAAAATCGCGCGTCGCCGAGTTTTCTCCGGCGGGATACACATATATATATATGGTTTGCGAATACTCACCCTTGTGTGCCATGTCGTCAGCGGTGACGGAGGCCAGGAGGCCGGTGGCGCCCGGCCATGGAGCGACCGCAGCGCCGAGCTGCTGCGACGGCAGAATCTTCGGGCCTTTCTACACTTCCGGTCGCTGCAACAGACAGAAAAAAAGACGTACGCTTATTAGCGGGGGTTTCACTGCAGCGGGTGACTCCGAAGCTTATCAGGGTTAAAGTTGGGGGGAAGGATCGATTTTTGGACTAGTTTTTTGGTTAAACCGTTGATCTCGTGAAATTATAGGCTAAACAGACTGTGTCCCTCGAAAGGGACTCGTGAATTTAATCTACAGACGTTATGGTCTTAAATACCTCGAAGACTCGACGTCGCCTCAAATTACCTCCGCGAAAACTCAGCGGAATAAACGGCGATAAATCCAAATAAAAGGGTTATTCACAGCACAGCACTCCAAAAAACCCGGCTAGCGGACGATAAAAAAAATCCGGCGAATCGACCGCGAGACCCCCGGCGAGTCGCACCCGAGTCCATATCCCGTCGGCGACTGGCTACGTAATACGCGAAAAAGCCAAAAAAAAACTCCCAGCTCGAGCGTATATTATTTGATCGTCGTCCGGGAAAATCGCAGCCACAGCGTCATCGGCGCCGCAGCTGTGTCAATCGCCGCCAGCTGTCGACACCTACGCAATCTATCGGCGCGATTTCGTTTGCCGCGTCGTCGTGTCTCGGTGTATATTATTTAGCGGCCCGCGCGGAAATCTCGAGAGTGTTTTCTGTTTATCGCCGCAGACGGTAAACAGCGCGGGGAGATGCCGCACCTGAGCGGCAGTCCAAGGCCGAGTCGTGCGCGCGTTTTGCTTTCCTTTGTTTTTCTCCTCTTCCAAATCGGGCGAACGAGGTAAAGAGTGTTCCGAGGGATATCGGCGAGTTTTATGTGTATTGTATCGGCGCGGAAAAGTTTTTATCGCCGAGCGGGGAAAATTTCCGGGAGAGCTTTTGATTTTTAAAGATAACGACGAGAGCTCTGGCCTCCGCGCGGAAATTAATGCAGTGTCTCGGAATCGAAAGTCATTTTGCATAAATTTTCGGCGTCCCGAATATTCTTCGTGTTGACTTAGCCGCGAGTTGTCTGTCGAAGGTGATATATCGACCGGCTTGCTATCGTTTCTTTTTTTTCTTTCTTTTTGCAGAAAGTAGCAAAATAAAGCAGATAAATTTATTAAAAGAAGATTTATCGCCGCTGTCCCCCCGCGATTCGGTATTGTCGTATCGGTAAAAACGTACTTTGAAATTCCTCAAACGCGACTCTCTTACAACATCTTACATCCAAACCCCCAATCGCCGAACCGCCTTATCAGCCACTTAACTAAGCAACCGAACAGCGACGAGGCCCGATTCAGCCAACTAACCATATACATATCCCTCTCGACGAACAAAGCCACTGCAGCCGCGGCTCCTCTCTCTCCCCGGTTATAATTACGCGAGTGTCTCGCGCCCTTGAAAAATAAAACTGAAAACCGGAGGCGGCGGCGGCAGTGGTGGTGGGGGAGGCGGAAGAGCGGCAAGTGCGACAATTAGCACACCCCGGCGAGCGCGCACATCCGCGAGAGAGAGAGCTTTGCGCCGGAGACGACAGGTATATTTTGCGAGCGAGAGGACTAATTTTCGCGACGGGCTTCTTTTCGAGGCTCTCCGCGGGGCGGCGGTCGAGTTTAAAGCGAGGCGAATCGGGGCTGGCGATTGTGGATTGTTTAGTTTAATTTGCGGAGAACCTTGTGGTGGAGGAACGTTCTGAAAAATTTAGAGTCACATTGTAAATTATTCCGCCTTTGCTTTGTCTGCAATACGAAATTAGAGTGATCTATCGAAGTCATACAAAATATGTACTGTCTTTGTGGAAAATTTCGTTCTCTCCTTTCACTGTTACCGACAAAAATAATTTTCGCGCAAATCTTTCATCGCGCTTAGAACCTCGGTCGCAAGGTAAAAAATCTCCGTTCAAACAACAGCTAAGTCAGCCTAATTTCGAGCAAACTCAAACCCCAACAGCAGCGGCAACTTCCCCCGAAAGAAAACCGGGCGGCGCACTCCGCTTTCCCGGGCCAGGTACACACAATATATCCAGCGGAAGACCTTTAAACGCTCCTCGGGCGCGAGGTGTTCGACGATGAAAAAGGTGGACGTATATACATCCCGCGGCGGGAGGAGAGTATATTTCGCTGCCGTGTACACATTGCGCAAGAGGGATTACCGCTCCGGATTATCGGCCGACCGAGCGCAAACAGGATATCTCGCGAGACGCCGACGAGCTGTCGATTTAACTCGCCTGCGACTAAATATCGATTACCCGCGAATTATATCGACGCGGGCTAAAGTGTAAAGTGTGCTGTTTTTGCGGAGGCCCGCGTAGGTTTATTGGCGCGTGAAAGCTGCTTGCTTTGAGAACTGATTTTAATTGTGAATTATATGCTTCTCTTCCGTAACTTGCTTGCTAAAATAATTTCATAGTTCGTTTTAAGGAATAAAAAGCTACCGCGAAATACCGTTACAGAAATCGTCAAACTCAAAGGAACGCACATAACTCATCCTCGAAGTCCAATACTTCGTAACGTTTCCTCGAAAAAGTCGCGCGCACGTCCAAAGTTTCAGGTTTCGTCCTCGATTAAAAAAGCGCTCTCCGCGAAAAAAGCGTCCCGCTCGAAAGAGGCAGGCGAGGATCTCGACCTTTCCCTCCGCTCGGCGTTCGGCTCGCAAAAGTCGATTCGAATCGTATCGCGGTCCGATTAACCCGCGGCGGCGGCGGCGGCGGCGGCCGATCCATCTTTCTTCCTTACGCAACGGAATCTCATCTCTCGCGCCGGGCGGCGCTGCCTCTTCCCTCTTTCTTTCTTTTTTTTTTTGTCCTCCTCTCTCGTTCCTCCTCGTCCGCGCCGCTTTGCGCGGCGGGACGAGACGAAAGGAAAAGCGAGCCGCGGCTAATTGATCGGAAAGCCGACGCGTCGCGATTCGACGCTGCTGAGAAAGTAGCGGCTGTGTGCTTTTTTCGAGACCTCGCGGCTATATTTAATTGCCCGGAAATGTATAATATGTATTTTTTTTTTCTAATTGATATGGTAAATGTAGTGGGTGTTTCGTTGGATAATATTTTGACAAATGAATAAAATAAAATGCGGCCGACGGAAAATTCGAAATGCGTAAATATTAATGAAACTTGTGTAAATAAATCCGTGAGGCTAATTTATTCAGTCATTTTTTTTTTATAACCTCTTCATTTATTACGGTGATTTATGGTTGAGATAGTTAGTTCAATTTGTACAAGCACCTTGCAAGAAATATTGACAGATTTCCAAGTCTATACATAATAATTCTGTAAAAAATTATAATTCTGTCTTGTAGCAATTATTTGATACCAGACTTTAAAAATGTATTGCTGTTAAAAATACACTCTTAATTTTCTAAAATTTACATTTTTTACAGTCTGCCAACAACTTCCACCCGTCCCAAACCCCCCATTATCATATCATTAGCACCTCTCAAAATCTAAAAAAAAACCTCTCCTTAATTACCCCCTCGCCGACTCTCCCCCGTAACATAATTTCCAAGACGACCGTTGCCGCCGCGGCAATGACTCCATTAACCCGTTTGGCGAGAACGATCATATAAAAATTTCCGATACCCCGAACGAAAGGGCCGCCCCCGCGGAGTTCGGCGCCGCGATCGATCGCTCGAGTGTGTTTCCGCGGGTCTCTTTGTCGCGCGCCGACTGACGGCTGCGAAGCACAATGCGGCCCCGCGCGCGTTTGACGACGACTTTCCCGCCGCGGCGCCGCCGACATCAAAGCCCGCGCGCGGAGGTGTTCGCGCGCGAGAAACCGATTAGGAGCTGCCGCCGCGCGGCGAAGTGGACCTTTATTTTTTTTTATTAATTAGGCGGCATTGCCGCTGCCGCCGCGGCTTCGTTAGCGGCGAGGAGGTCGGATTGTTGGCGGCTGAGAGGGAAAATGCGACTTTTTGCCGGAGCGCGGAGCTCGGAATCTGGGATTAGCGCTGTTCTCGAGAGTTTCAAACGCGTAATTTCGCGCGGTTAATGCGCTTTTTTTCGTAAAAGTATATTCTTAAAATTCCAAGTGATTTATAAAACTCATAGATTTATTTTTTTCTTTCCGATTGAACATCGTCGATGCAGTCAAAACAAACTCTGCCTTATACAACGACCCTCTCCCGAGCACTCGAATCAAGCCAAAAACTATAACAAATCCCTCGAAACCCTTGCCTACAACGGCAAACCCGCACGAAACCTTCGAAATCCAAAGCCTGCGAACCCGCCGCGAACCAAAAATCCCCTTCCGTCGCCTCCCGCGAGCGGCTCCATTCTCTCTCTCTCTCTCTCTCTCTCTCGCTTACATTCGCGTCTTTGGCGAAGGCAGGAAAAAAAACGCACAGAACGGCGCCGCGGGGCGTCCCGAGCCGACTAATTACGCGCGACTCGTTAAGCTTGACTTTTTCGCGATTGATTCTTGTGACGAGGTGAAACTGGTGCGAGTCGTTTTCGTTCTCGGTGAATTGGTCGGCTCGACCGACTGGCTCGGGTAGTTTGACCAAAAAATTGATGACCACCGCGGGGTTGTAATTTTTTATTTGAGAGCGGAGAAAACAAATGACTTTGTCTTTTGTAACTTGCACTTGTAGATGCTTTGTCGATCGATCATTTGTTTTACCGACCTTTGATCGCGGTTTATCGACCCTCATTTCGAAGCCAGTTTATCGCTGCTTATTTTTATACAAAACTCGACGTCTGTTCATTTTTTTTTTTTAAATAGAAAAACAATTATCGAGAAAGTCTATTAAAACGCGTACACGAGAGCTAAAAATACGACGACTAATCCCGCAACGTCTGCGTTTATCTCCACATCGATTTTATCATCCGATAAACGCAATCGCTCTCCCGCAAAAAGCGCCAAAGAGTACGACTCGGGGGTCCAGTCTCTCCCGGCGGAATGAAATATCAGCACGTGACTTACCAAGATCCGCCGTCGGGCGAGGGGTTGGCGCGCTTCTTCTCCGCGGGCCCTGGAGCCGGCCTCGGCTCTCTCGGCTGCCTGCCTCCCCGGGTGTCCCCGTGTCTCTCCTCTCGAGTCCGTATATATATATATGTATGTACGCCGCACAACGTGTAAAAAATCCTCTCTCTCTCTCACACGCGACTCTCCCAGTCAGTGCACTAAAGTGTCCCAGCTCTCATCCAGCGGCGGAGAAAGCAAAAAAAAAACGGGCAGCGGCGAACTCGCGGAGAACCAAAACGAAAAAGAGATATCTCGAGAAAAAGCAGAGAGAGAGTCCAGGAGACGAGGAGGACGACGTCGGGGTGTCGGTCGAGAGAGCGACGGCGGCAGCACACGGGCCGACGGCGGCGACTTAACTAAGGGTGGCTCCGCGCCGCGACTCGGCCGCACTATCGTCACCGCTCTTTCAGGGAGGGGGGTGGGGGGCCGCGGGAGGCGGGCCCGAGCGCGGACCAATGGGAGCGGCGGTGGGGGCCGCGGAGCGGCGCATCGATTCTGAGTGGCCGGCGCTGCTCAGCCGCGCGGAAGGCACATTGGAGGGCGCCACGACGAGGCGTCAGTAGCAGCGGGCCGGGGAGGTGGGGCGCGCGCATGCGTCTCTCCCCCCACCTCCCCTCCACCACACGAAGGGGGAAGGGGGCAGCTGCACCGCGGCCGAGAGGGAACGACGTGGACCAGAGCCGCCGAGGTGCCCGATCGAAGAGGAGCGACGGGGCTGAGCGAGAGGAGGCCGAGAGGCGCGTGTTTCCGTTGCTTTGGACTCGGTTTTTTTTGTTTTTCAGGTGCGGCGGGTCGAGTGGACCCTTCGATTGGAGGATACTTTGGAGATGATTGGCGCGCTACGAGGCGCAATTGACTTTGCTTTTATTTTTAGTAGGGGGTCGTTTATGTTTAAAACTGACTTATTAGTTTTAATTGAGTGCCGTTTAATTCCTGAAGATATTTAAATGTAACGCTGGTATTCCGTTGATAAAAGTAAATTTTAATCGATCGCTAGAACAATTTTTGTTAAATAAGATTCGATAGTCGACCTCATTAAACTGCGCGTTGAAAAGAAAGAGAAACATTAATAAATTGACAGATTTTTTTTTAAATTTATTATTGCATGAGAAAATAAATAAAGCAACAATAAATTAAATTATACAATGTACATCTCTTTGTCAATTGCGAAATGAAAATTATATTTCAAATCTATGCATAGTTTACGTTAATAATTCATTCGTATTACGTTGATAATTCGCTGAAGAATTTCTGAAAATATCATAAATAAAATAGTCCACGCTATAAAATAGAAATTAAAGTAAAAATAGTCTTTAAAAGTCTATTATTTACAATAAAAACTGTAAAAACAGTACATTTTTCAGTCGGTTACTAAAAAAAGCTTGAATTTCCGTTTAATTGGATTTCAGATTGTTTAAGAGAAGCGATTTATAAATGTGACGCGTGAGTTATTTAAAGTAAAGTGTACGTATAAAAAGAAACCATATTAATAACAGTTATTTGATCAAAAACACTTAAATTATAATGGTGTTCTGAGATAATAATTTATAATAAATGTACGTATTTTTATGCAAATTTGCGTCAATGAGTTTTATTTTAGAATATTCTAACCGTCGCGTGCCTTTGTAACAATGATCTAATACGGTTATTGTCGTCATAGCTGGTTATTTTTAAGTTTATTCCGCGCATAAATATTCCCCTATAAAACAATGAAATTCTCTTTTATAGGTATATTGGCGTTTCTAAATCTGCGTTATTTTCGTTTTATAATTGTGAAGAAATGTTTAATGATTTAGTCGTGCAATAAAAAGTACATTACGTACAGACGAATGAGTAGCGACAAAATATTACATATTTATTTTCTATAAGAAAATGCATCCTTTTTTTAATTTAACGTCAAGAGTACAGGTATAAAATTACTCATTTTACTTCAAATATTTCTTTTCCAATACTTTAATCGAATACATAACATAAAAAACTTGCAGTCAGGCCCTGCTAACAATTTCTCTATAATAGTTGACTAAATTCGGCCAATCTACAAGTAATTTGTCAAAAATTGGTCAAATAATAGTGAAAACTTCCAACGGGGTAAAGAAAAATAGATAATAGAAGGGATGCATCTTTGAAAAAAAAGAATATCATTAAAATTTCTTTAGCCTCAAAGATGTAACATTCGTCCAATTAAATATCATTCAAAATGCAGCCAAATCCTCAGTAAACCGAAAGTTTGTCAAACTACGCCGTATCAGCAAAGCATAAACGTCAGTCTCTCGAAAACACCCCCAAAAAACTGCAGCCTCTCCATCCTCGCAACCCTTTCCCGCCTCTCCGCTTTTCCGAAAGAGCGCTCATCCCCGCAAAAAAATAAAAAAAAGAAGAGAATCGCGAAAAGAGAGCCGCGCGGAGGGTCGATTCCCCGTCGGAATTCTCGGCCGGTCGAAAGTCGGCCTCCGCCCTCCTCCCGGGTAGGGATATTAAAATATAATTGGCGTTTGTCCCCTTTGTGCGGAGAGCGCGTATATCTAGTCACGCGGACTGCGCGGGGCGTTATGCACGGCAGGCTGGGCGCAAAGACTCCGGGGCTCCCTAAAGTGCGCGTAAGAGGCGCGCGTGCCGAGAGCGCTCGAATATTGTATATTGTATGTGTACGTACGCGTTCTCTCGCTTTTCGCGGGCTAAGCGGGAAATATCGGAGGACGGAGGGAGATGGATTTTGGGACGGGAGGCGCGACTGAGGGAGGAGAGATCGGTAGGGAGTGGAAGTGTTTTTTGGATGATCGGGTTTTCAAAAGTTGTGTGCGCTCTTTTTAGGCGGGATCTAAGGGAAGTCGAGGTTTGTTCAATTACTTGGATTTTTGAGACAATTGATTGCAGAGTATTATTGCAAAAATTAAGTAATGATTGAAATATTAGACTGTATTTACTGTGAATCTGCGTATTTTGGAATAAATAAAGATTTTTCGATATTTTTGTTTATTTTATCATCTTGTAAATATCGTGAATTTGAATATTCTACAATTATATTGTTTATTGTAAAGTTACACGTAATTGAAGAAATATCGATTATTCTTTAATTTTCGCCAAATAAAGCGGATAACTTCTGAAAATTCGAGAATACAGTAGATCGAATGGACGTGCCTTCGTATTTTTATATTAGAAAACATCGTTTTATTGATTATACAGATGGACTATAAAAAATAATGTATGTATTTTTATATCGAAGGGGTGCGAGCCGAAGGGGACGTAGAACAAGATAATAACATGCAAGATATTTGTTTTTTTTACGGTTAAAAAATAAGTACATTTTAATTTGAATGAAAAACATTTATCTAAAAACAAAAATAAGACATCCGGCCGTTAATTAAAAAATTAATAAGAAAACTGAAAAAATGAATTCAAAACTGAATTAATACTCCGAAATATATTTTGCAACCCGGAACAATTTTTCAAATGTCACGACAAACGAAAAAACGACGAGAGTCGATTTTTTTAGTTTAAAAGCCGACACAGTCGAGGCGTTTCCCCAAATCTCCGGGAGCGTTCATTGTTCCCCATAAACGTCGCTTTGTCTCTTTCTTATCGTCGCACCCTTCGACAAGAAGCAGTAAGGGCTATTCACAAAGGACGCAAGAAATCCACTCTGTTTAGCTTGCCCCGAAGGCTGAATCATTAAGTCGAGTAGCAAATTACATTAAATCACTTGCAACATGCTGTTGCTCCTCGTTCTATTTATACTCTGATTTCTTTTAATAATCTCGTATTTCATTTTTTCTGACACTTTGTGTACTAAATATACGTGTTATGTATGTTTAATTACGCTCGTGTTTTTTCCTTTTTTTTGACTGAATGAAAATAAAAACGATGATATTGGATTCGTTACTTTTTTGCGTTAGTAATAGTAAAATACTGTTGAATAAACTAAGTTTTAACGATGCGATGGTGTTTGAAAAATCTGTAAAAATACTACATATCACAGTAAATGATCCAAAAAAAAAAACAGCGATACGCGTCCCGAAAAGCAGAGGCGACCCTCAGAAAACCCGGGAAATCTCGGAAAAAAGCCCGCGCCCGACTCCCTCTCATTCGCTCTCCCAGTCAAGGGAATCGAGTCGGCGTCGCGCTCGGCGCGTGCCGTTTACACTCGCGGACAAGTGCCGACGGCGGCGGCGGCCGTTGCGCACTCGAGAGCTCACTTATAATATATCCTCGGTGCAGTCGGTCCTTTTTGCTTGCGCGGCAAGCCGAGAGAGAGAGAGAGAGAGAGAGAGAGAGAGAGCGCGCAAATATGCGAAGGGTGAATTGCCCGCTGATTGATCATCGGCTTATTGAATTTCACGCGGACACGCTCGGCTGGATGTAGGCCAGGATTTCTTTTTTTTCTTTCCTTCGCCGAGCCCAGGAGTCGCAGCTGATCGCGAGAGCCGCTCTCTCGGGTTCGTCGGGCGACTTTGATTCTCCGTTCGACTTGTGTAACTTGCGCTTTTTCGGAATTCTCGAAATCGAAACAACGCGACTTTATCATTCAAAATATATATCGAAAATCCAAAGTTCCGTATATCGTATCCGCCTAAAACCGGCTTGCCAATCCATCTCCGTTGGAAATTCGCCCGAATCCTCGCTCGAACGTTAAAGCGCGCGGCGGCGGCTCCTTTGGCCCGAGAGGCAGCTGAAAAAGCTGGCCCACCCTCGTCAGATCCGTTTCTCTCTGGCCTCTGGCGCGGCTCCTGCGAGTGACTGCACCTCTCTCTCTCTCTCTCTCTCTCGCCGGGGGATGTGAACGGGGCTTAAACGGGGGAGAGAGTCGCGCGCTGGAAGTAACGCGCTTCGATTTTGCGTTAGCCCAGCTACGCGTGAACCCAGCCAAGGTCAAGTCGCCTGGCTCTCCGACGGGGGGAGGGACGAGGCACACCTTATATATATATATTCCTGCGCCTTTGTCCGCCGCGGATCTGCCTGCCGAGACGGGCAGTTTTTAATCGTGTCTTTTTGCAGGAGAGGAGGAGGCTCCGGGACTCTCTGGGTCGAGTGCTGGAATGGTGGTGCTTTTGGATTGTCGGGGAGTTGTGGTGGAGCCATCGATTTTCTGGGTTAGTGCGGGGAGGAGGTGTTGCGCGAAGAGCATTTTGCTGTTACGAAGGTGGAATTTTCGCGGAGTTAATGATTTAAAAAACAATTTGAGAACTGATCGTTGATCAGTTTTTTCAAAGCTTGACCTTTTTTCGAATGAAAAAATAAATTCCAGCTATATTTAGACGCAATTAAATCAATCGAAATTCTTTCCCTCAATCTAAAGACAATTCGCGTACAATCAATTCGAGTCCCAAAGGAATATCTTCTCAACGAATCGAGCAAAAAGTCCAGGCAACCCGACGGAAGTGCCAAAAATCGATCCCAAGAAAAGCGCAGCCCCCAATCCGAAATCCACCCCGACCTCGATACAGCCTCTCTCTCTTAACCCAAAGCAAACAGCGCACTCTTTACCTCCATCCAGCGGTAAACGAGCCGCGCGCGATATCCTCCCTGGACGCGCGGGGAGATGAGCTTTGGCTGGGCGTGTAAGTGGTCGCTTTGCATTTAACGCCGAGGGGGCTTTTACGGCGAGGGGCTCTGCTTTCGACGCGCCGGCCGATGGGTAAGGATGAGCTACTGCGAGAGCGGGCTTTTATTTTCGTCGGCTCGGAGTTTCGGGAACTGGGTGAGGGGCGGAATTGTTTTGTTGTTTAAGGTGTACTGCGATGTAGGGCTTGTTTGCTGGATTGGTCTTCGAGTGAGTTTCGTGAATTAAGAAATGTTTGTTTGCTGGTGACGGCGTAGTTGTTTTCGATCGAGGGGAAAATTGCGTCGATAATTGGTATTTTAAAAGGTGAAATGTCTTCTTTATCAAATGTTTACGTCAGAATAACAAAAGGTGAAAAGTTTATTGTGCGGTAATTTTTTGTGCTTACGTCGATTGAATATTTAAACGAAACAATGGAAGCATTAAAATTATTACGACAGTAATCGTATGTTAATAAAGACTATATTCTCTTTTAATTAAACATCAGTAGAATCTTTCAAACAATCAGCAAGCTCTCAACCAAGGCCAAAGGGTATTCTATCGCCACAACAAAAACTGATATCCCCGCTTAGAACGGGCATCCGCATCGCGGACGTTTCATATAGATTATATTCAAACAGTTCTCCAAGTCTATCGCCTGTGAGAATCTCGAATCCTCGACGCGAAATTCCTGTGCTACGTCGCAAAAAAAAAAAAATGAACTGCGCTCCTATGTAACCCGAGATCTTTGCGCGCGAACCACGTGTTACGTATCGCGTTTAATGCACATAACAACCCGGCGAAAACGATACGCGCAAGAATCGAGAGCCGAATTTCACGAGTGCACGGAGAGCAGCCAAGCGATTATCCCCTTAACGTTTTTTTCGTTTAAAACACGTCGCGTAAACTTACGAGGAGCGTCGTCCACACATCGGAGCCGCGGATCTTGGTGCAATTGCAGGATGTTGTTTACTTATGCAAAAGAAAAAGACACGTATCTCATCGTTCGTCCATTGGGACTTGGCAGCGGAGTTATGAGCATTTTTCGAAAAATCTAGGGGAAAAATTACGATTGCAAAGATTTAAATATTTCCGTTACTATAATTCTTAGAGCTTTAAACGAACGCTTAAATTAACGTATGTAGCAAGAGCTTTAATCTGAGACGAGTTGCATTAAAAAAAATACTTATTTGCTCCAAAATTGTACACGATTAAATTAATACTAATCAATAAAGTATATTTTTAAAGCGTAGCTCTAGTTCATTTTTGAGGCATTTTACCCATATTATATAATTTAGCTTAACTTTGGAGTAAATAAGTACTTTTCAATCTATATAGTCTCAAATTAAAGCTCTTGCTACATACTTTAATTTAAGCTTTCGCTCAATGCGCCAGGAATTATAGTAAGGGACATATGTTAAATTTCGCGATCGCAATTTTCCCCTAGATTTAAAAAAAATGCTCATCACTCTGCTGATAGGTCCGAATGGACTAAACTTTGAGACACGCTTTTTCTTTTTTTTTTGAATAAGGAATAACAACCTGCAGTTTCACCAAGATCCGCGACCCGGTGGGTGGACACTCACCTCGTTAATCTTCAATAACCCAATCGAGTTTTTACGTCGAGTACAAAAATTCAGCGCACCCTGGTAGCAAGTTTCCGATAAATTCTAGCCAGAATTCTAGATTCCAGATAGATCCGCTAGATAGAATCTATCT
>JAWWEO010000023.1:3596934-3639570 GCA_035582975.1 Ormyrus labotus
AATACCTATTTTATACGTAAAATTTTTGAAAATACCTTATAAATAGATATTTAATGTTTTCAATCTCTACCAGGGATACTAAAATTTTTATTTTCGCTTCGAATGCGTACGAGATGATTAAAGATTGAAATGACTCGCCCTGTATATAGGTATGGGAGAATATCTAGTGTACACTCTTAGGTCGACTTAGACTGAGTTCTAATAAAAGGGTCAGTTTGCAAGTATTTATCCAGCAAAATATATTAAATAGTAAACGATCGCACCTCTTCGTTTTATCATCGGTAAATTAAAAAAAAAATCAACTGAAAAATTTGAACAACTTGCATTACATAATTTACGGTTATTTAATAATAGACGTATTATTTATATGTGGTCCTAAAGTTTCATTGGAGGGAAATATAATCTTCCTTTTTAATCGAAAATTCAAAACCCACGGATGAAATTAATAATCCAAGTTTATTTTTAATTAATATTAAATTAAATAATTCCATAAATATACTTTTCTCATTCATTTTGTCCTTTTATTTCTCATTTATGCACGTGTACAATCAAAGTTCCCCATACTATCGAGGGCGGTGCAATAGTTCACATGCATCCAATGTTTAGATTCGCAAAGATCCATCATCTGAAAATGATATTGCATGGCATAATATAACGTATAAGAGAATGTCCATGTACCGTAGCAACGGAAACTTTAACGCGATGACTTGCGGCACCTAAAATAAGGAGATTTTAATTTAGTTTGGCCGCTTTCTAGATTAAATGCGAGAATCTTTTTCGACGTTCAAAATGTTATTTTGTGTTATTTTAAAAATGAATGAACTAAAGTCATCTCTGAGTTTTACAAATTTTCTTATAGTTTTGTAAAATTTTAAGTATTTAAATGCCTCCATTTATAAAACTTATTCCCCTTTTAAAAAACAGCCAAAAGCCAGAGTAGCGAAACAAAAGAGAAGCAAAATTATTGTAAGTTTATCCGAATTTTTCAATCAATTTATTAATGAATTTTGTTTGGTTTAGTTTCAATATTTTCTTTGCTCGTTGAAGGTTTCTGAAAACAATTATTCCGCCTTTTCGGACTGGGCTTAAAAGTCCATACAACGACTTACACAGTTAACAAACTTTTATTTTATTTTCAGGAATCTCAATATAAATTTCCTCCTGGACGTCGCTGTTTAGAAATGCTATTTTAATGTCTAATTGATACATAATGAAACTGTGTTTATTCGCGAACGATTATTGTTGAAATCTGTTTTTGATTTATAAATTCAATGTTTACCCACAATATTCGGTTTATTGCCCTTTCGAGAGATTTACGGTTTATTGAGATAGCTTCCAGCTCTCAGTTCATTGCCTCTTTCCTTGATAAGTTTTTGATGTATTGATGCATTGATAAATTGTTTTTAGATTCATTCATTGTAATTTATATAAAATCAGGGGTTCAATCGTTTTAATTTCTTTTCGAAGTCTACCGGGCTTTCTTTTTACAGGAGGTTGCTTTGCTACTCATGGCTTCTGCCCAAATTGGTGCTGCGTGCAGCACTGCAGAGCTCACGACCGATCCGATCAGCAACCTTTTTGCTTTGGTTTACCTATTGTTTTGGGTATAATTCTTGCAAGCGCCCGAGCGATGCCATTTATACGCCGGGCCGCCTTTGTATCCTGCCTGCAGCCGGTATTCTTTGAAGGACAGACGCGAATCCAAAAAAAAACCTTTTGCAAGCGTAAAATTACTCCCTAAAGGCGTAAACAATGAAAATTTCGAAGCTTACTATACGTAAATCAAAAAGATAAGCGACCGAAGTCATTGTACAAATCTCACGGGAAAAGAATAATGCTTAAATAACGCTCAACATCCGCAGAAGAGCTCGTAACTAACTACTAAACCCTAAGCATCCACACTCCGCAAAGCGATCCAAGGAGCGAATAAAAACCCCCCTCCGATTCGGGGTAAATAAAGTTTTAAGTTTCCGGCGTTCTCCCCTCGAACTGTATATCTCTCCTCCGCCTCCGCATGCAGAGCAACGTAACAGAGAGAGCAAAGAAGAAGACGAAGGGCGGAAAAGAAAGCGCGGCGGGGAAGGTGAAAAGCGCGCGCGGAAATCAGAGAAAGTGGTATATATCTGAGCGCGGGGCAGGGACGTTAAATAACGCGACTTTGGATTTATAGTGATACTTTTATGAAATAACGTTAGTGGCGGATATTAAGCCAGACACCGGGCTCTCTTTCTCTCTCTCTCTCTCGCCGGGCGCATATATATGTATACATCTGCGAGGGAGACCCTCCTCGTAATTCACGGAACTTCCGCCGAAAGCTTCTTCGCTCCACTTTTCCACTTTAGAGCCGATGTTTATCGCTCGTTTGCGTAACGAGAAAAGCCTCTTGAGATTCGCAAAGCTGCTCGGGGAACGAGACGCGGCCGGGATGAGCGATTCGAATGTGCAAGGCTCGTATTATTGGCTAGGCTCGGGTGTTCGTCGTTTGAGTTTGCAACGAGTTTTAAAGTGAAAATCTAGGAAAACCTAAACGGATACTGACTCGCAATTGCAATTTGAATTGCATCTGTCGCGTCGGTTGCTTGTCTCTTTCTAACTTGCACCGTGTTGGAAAAATCAGTACTAACTAAAATATGATTATTTATGTATGATTAATTAAAACAACGTGAATTCTAAAATTAATTGTATTATATGCAAACAGAAAAAAAAAACAGAAGCATGGAACTGTAAAAAAGATCAGGTTTTGATATTAATAAATCAGTATAATATATTTGCCATTAAGCTCATTTAAAAAGTAGATAACGTTAAAACAACCTCATATTTTCCCCAAAAGACAAAGAAAAAATATCTGCCGCATCCATTAGCAAAATCACTCAATCCATCTCCGAAACGTTCTCCAAACACACATCCACCTGACTGACTTTTCTCTCGAGCAGCTAAAAACTCGGCGGCAGAGCGCGAGATTCCAAAAATTAACACTCCACTTCCGGCGAAACTTAGCTTCGCGGAAAAAAGGAGCAGAAAAAAAAATAAATAAAAACACTCGCGTCAGCGGCAGCGGCGGCGCGTCTTGCTGCGCGCGGCAGCATCTCGAGGGAGAGTCGCAGTGCGGCTCTTTAATTAGCGGAGAGCGGGCGCCCGCCTCGGGGAAAGGGCAAATAATATCGCGCGCGCATCTGTTTCTGATTATTAATTAATATTAAACTGTGCTCGCGCTTGGCTTTCTCTCGCGGCGCTTTTGAGCGCCGTGTATTTTAAGTGATTAAAATCGCGAAAGGCGCTTTTCGGTGCGAGCTGCGGCGGGTCTGCCAGGGATTCTGCTTCGTTTGCCCGCAGCTTGTTTATTGATTGATTGTCTTTGTAGGTCATTATGATGATAATCCACGAGGAGCTGATGTATTACTGCTGTCATTTTGTCGAGGAGTCGATGTAGGGAAGTGGAGTGGAATTAAAATATTTCGTTCGAAGGAGGTTGGTAGGGAGTTTGTTTTGGGCTAATAATTGCTGTTTATAACTTACTTGTGTAAAGAATAATTGGAAATTAAAACTATAAGAAAATATCTTTGATGCATCATTTCTTTATGATTCGTGTATAAAATAATTTATAAATACAAAAAATGTACTTGGAACATTTATATTTTTTTGCAATAAACTTTAGAATTGAAAGCTTGAAATTTTGACTTCTCTTCTTTTGCTAAAAAATTAAAATTATCTTTTTGTTTAATTAAGATTTCATAATATAAAATAATTATTATCAATTAATTGTTTTCAGAGTGCGTATACCTTAATAAATCGGATTAAATCTCACTATTATATAATATATATTTTCATTGCTGTATGAAAAGTAAAATTGTATAATAATTATTATATATATTTGTTTTTAAAAAACCCCCGATTTTCGAAACCACTATTGCCATCTGATGATTATTGATTATAAAACCATCACCAGAATTTTTGCAGATACTATTCGTCGGTAAAGTAAATCTCCAATATTATGTACGGAAAAGCCGATATAACCTATAAAATTTTATTGAACGTCGCCCGCGTGAAAACAGTGTACACACTACACAGCACAACACACGTGGGTTGTGCGATGCATAGAAGATTCTAAAATATTGTAAAATATAAATAATTAGTTTAGTAGATTTAATTTTTTAGTCAAAATGCAGCACGACGACGTAAGTAAAGATGCCATCAAAATACATCTCCTTAAATACGTTTAGTTTAAATAATTAACTTTTTAGGTTGTTTGGAGTATCATCAACAAGTCATTCTGTTCTTTCAAAGTCAAGTAAATATTAAGATTATTTTAAAATAATTAATTTTTAATTAACTTTAATACATTAATAATAAATGAAAATTTTTATTACAGTACAAAATCACAGAGGTTTTGTAGAAATGAATATAATCTCACAGGTTTGTGCAGTCGAGCTTCATGTCCTTTAGCAAACAGTCAGTATGCAACAGTTAGAGAAGAAAATGGTATAATTTATTTGTATATGAGGACAGCCGAAAGGTACAATTTTTAAAATTTTTAAACACTTTATATTAACTTATATTAACTAACATATTTTATTGATTTTAGAATTCATGCTCCGAAAAATCAGTGGGAAAAGGTTAAATTATCACGTAATTTTGAAAAGGCAATACATCAAATAAATGAGAATTTGTTGTACTGGTCAAATTTTATAAAATCAAAATGCAAACAAAGGTTTGTCAAAATTACACAGTATTTGATTCGAATGAGAAAATTGAAACTTCGGAGACAGAAGAAGCTTGTACCAATTCAAAGAAAAATTGAAAGAAGAGAAAGGCGTAGAGAAGAGAAGGCTCTTGTTGCTGCTAGACTTGATACTAACATTGAAAAAGAGCTGATGGAGCGACTGAAAAAAGGAGTGGTAAGTAATTTTATGTCGAATATAAAAAATCGATTATGTCAGTTCTTGCAACAAATAGTTTTTTTATTTTAATGGATACTGCTTTTTAGTACAAAGATATCTACAATTTCCCTCAAAAAGTTTTCGACAAAGCAGTTGAAGCTGTTGAAGTTGAAGGAGAAAGTGAAGCTGAAAGTGAAGAAGAGGTAAGCAAACATTTTATTAGTATAGCAGATTTATTTTTAAAATTATTTAAAATCATAAATGTAATGTCTTGTTAAAACTTATAATAAAAAATTGCAGGAAGAGAAACACGAAATTGAAAAGGAAGTTGAAATGGAATTGGAAGCTGATGAAAAAGCAGAGAAAAATGCTTCTCAATTCGTTGCAGCTGATAGTGATGATGATGACGATGATGAAGATGATGATGAATATGAATATGAAGTAGAATCTATGGTTGGTGTGCATAAAACTGTAGAACAATATTTTTAATATTTTCAACATTAATTAAACGTTAATTTTGTTGCAGGATGAAGAAAGTGATTCTGGTTTGAGAGAAGAAGTTGAATTGTCAAGTGACTTTGAATCTGATGAAAGCGATATTGAGGTTCGCATTACAATAATTTTTAACTTATTTCAAAGAAAAAATTTTATTTTACAATGAAAACAATTGCAACCAATTATAATTTAATGTTTATTTTTCAGGATGCTGTTGTTTCAACAAGTAAAGGTGTGAAGAAACCTAAAGTAACAAAGAAAGGCAAATCCCCTGCTAAATCAAAAGCAAGGCCAAAGGTGGAAATCGAATATGAAATTGAAGATGAATCAGTACGAGAAAAAGCTAGATAGTCGACTATTATTCGTAATTAATTTTGTAATAAATCGTTTTAAAATTATTTTTAAAATATTTTAAGAGTCGTTATTAAAATATTTTTTAAATATTGATACATTCTGACCGAAAAATGTAATTATAATTCCAATCAATATTTTGTTTCATAGAACTATTTACATGACCACAATTTACATTAAAATTTAATGTACATTTTACTGAATACTTTACAAAATACTGAATCATTACGCTGTTCATAAAATGCTGCTGATAAATTTTAAAAAAAAAAGTGCTTGACTTCTCAATAGACAGTAAAAAAAAATTAAAAAACCAATCTTCTTAAAAATTTTTTATTTTAATGAAAAACATTGTTATAATCATTTTAGTACATATAAAAATATAAATTTTCTTAACACTAACTGGGTAGAAAAGATAGTGAAAGAACCTAACTATTAAAAATTGTCATCGTACTCGCTTATACGAACTATCTCCGTAACACTTTCGATTACAGTGGGTTAAAGCACTTAACGTATAATACTTCGGTAACAAAGTTTCGATCTTCCTCATTGCTCTACATCCAGCCTTGCCTGACGTACGTCAGTATCATGTTGTACCACTTGTCGTAGCCGGGCTTGTTAATATTGCTGTAAATGACGACGTTCTCCAACTGGCTGGGGTCGTAAGTGTTCTTATCGATCTCGGCGTTGAAGAACTTGATGGCCAGGATGTTGTGGAAGAACTCGAGTCTGGCGTCGATCTTCAGCTGCTCGTCGAAGGACTCCCTGCTGAACGGTTTGACATCGCACTTGAGCCTCTTCAACGCCCCGACGAACGTGTCGTAATAGAGATCCAGCAGTTCTCCGAGGTGATCCCTCATAACTTCGTCGGTGGTGCTGGTGCAGAGGAAGTATGGTAGGTCCCTGAGCGGACTATTGTACGCGTAATTCTGAAAGTCGATGAATTTCACGCTATCGACCTTTCCGTTTTTGTCATTGTGGTAGAGGATGTTGTTGGTCCAGCAGTCGTAGTGGGCTATGCTGAGCCAGGGTTCCTGGGCGACGTAGCCAAAGAAGTCCTTGGCGAAGTTGTCCAGTGGGCCGAGTAGTTTCTCGATTCGCTCGCTCAGCGCGGCGATTCGCGAATCTCTTTGCATCATGTCGAAGAGTACATCGAAGATGTTCGGCTGGTCCGGGTCTTGTTTGAACGGCACCACTTTCGCGTACTCGAGCACCTCGTTCTCGAAGAAGGCTGGACGGTGATGCTTGCAAGCGACGCATAAGGCGTGGAAGCGCGACAGGCTTCTGATTGCGGCTTCCGCGTGTTCGTAGTCCAATCCTGAAATGTTCAGTTTTCAGGAATTAGTGTAGCTCTCACAAGAACATTTTATTGAAGGATTTATTTATTCTTCAGTAGTTTACAGTTAAAATAGCACATATGCAATATCAGTAAGCAACTAAAGATTGTAATCTAATCTTAATAAATAAAGTATCTTTTTAGTAAACTGGTAACAGACCTTGTGCCGTAAGCCAAAAAATTTACAAAAAGTTTGGTAAATTTTACTAAAAACTCTAGTAATTTTTTGGCAAGGTCTGTTACACCATTTTACTAAAAAGATAGTCATTTTTCCTGAACTTTTCTCTCCGTGCACGCATCTGATCGAAAATGTTTAACAGTCCGTGATTATTTTACCGAACACCAGAACAAATTATAACAGATTATGTCTTTTTGAATGCAAATTATCATTAGACATCTTGATTAATCTACATGAAACTCTAACCTATGAAAAACTACTGACAATACAAAGGACATAAAGCACTCTAATTTTTCATTATTAGATGTGCGCTATAAGATTATAAAAAATAATAACTTGACTAATCCTAATCGCAGTAACGCAGATTTTACAAAATATTACGTCGCAGTTATGTTTAATAGAAAAAAATTTTTTTTGTAAAAAAAAATGTATTTATCGGTAAAAACAACATAAGAACAGTAGAAAAATCTATGTTTGCTTTATCACTTCTAACTTCTCAACTATTGACGGTACAGTACTTTAACTACTGGCATTCGAAAGGTGAGATCAAATCCTGTCGATTAAAAAAAAATTTCATCAAAAGGTCTTTATTTGTTCAAAAGTAATAGTCAAACAAAGAATGACCATTAAAATAATATTAAAAATCTATTTATGTAATTTATGGCTTAATTTTATTGTAAATTTTTATTTAGCTATATATAACTTTTGAACAAATAAAGATTTTTTGACGAGTTATTTTTCTTTTTAATAATTTCATTGTTTAACGCTAAATTAATAAGTTAATGAATGATCGATCTAATTAAATTACAGAAGAAACGCAATAAATATTTGAATAAAAACCCAATTTGACGAAATTCTCTACTCCTCGACTAGCCGGGTCGTAACAACAGATTTCATCCATCATTTTTTTAAGAGGATTCATAATATCTTTGGCGCAGAAAATCTCAAAATGAAAAAATACGTATAATTTATACCGCTATAATATTTAAAAATAGCTTTTTTTTGGTCGGTTATCTAAATCGTTTGCCAATGTGTACTTATCTCTTTATATGTATAAATTTAGTAAGTTGATAATCTGCATACTTTTATCAAAAAAATTTTCGAAAAATTTACTCGAATATCTAAGCATCTAATAATAAGTTTTTAAAATTGATTTCGGATAAAAGAAAAACGCACTAAAATCGAAATAAACATTTTATTTAAGATCGTAAGTTTCGCTAGCAAATTAAATCGGCGAATAATTACAAAAATTAAGATCATTCACGTCCATCGCTATATCCGCGCTTAAAACTTTTCCAAAACCCATCAATCATTCCTCGAGAAAAAAAGTGCAACTTTCTCCGTCAAGTGCAGCTCAAAGTTGACAGCGCATAAGAAAGCCGGCTCTCTTATCTAAGCACGAGGCACTTACATTCATCAATCAGCGAAACTTTTCAAAACTACACGCCACCTATGTCGAATGACTGCGCGGAAATTACACAGAAACTCAGCGGCCGAGAGCTTTCGCGCTTTGTTGTCGTTTCTGTTTTTGTTTTTTAATTCAATCAGCTAATAGGAGAGCGGCTTAATTAGCCTCGGCCGCAAGGGGGACGTTCTCCTTGGGCTCGTATCACGCGAGAGAGCGCGCGCGAACCGTTATGCGCGCTGCGGCCGAAAAGGGTTTTTATCGCGAAAGTGAGCTGCGAGCCGGGAGGAGAGGATGCACAGTTACCTATCAGGCGAGCCGTCTATGCCGCCTTCCAGGAATGCCTGACCCGCTCCGGGAGTTTATTTATAACGAAATTCGTCTGCTCTTCGAACTAACTGCAGGGCTGCGCTGCGGGAATATATTTCACCTTCGGGATTTGAAATTCGTCGAGTCGTTAAGGACAGCTGATTTTGTTAATTTCCATTCGAAATTTTGGCGTTTTCGTATACGTATATGCGTTTTTCAGTTGATTGGATGAAAAAAATTTTGAGGATTAGCGCTTGGCAGATTATAATTTTATGTAGGAAAATAATTAGTATTCTGTTCGATTAGCTGATTTGAATTGGTAAATTTTGAACGAATTGAAAATAAACAATCAACATCGTACAGTATTTTTAATCTAATTTATTGTCGTTGGCGTTTCGATACTGGAATCTTATAAACCCCGCCGAAAAAAATGATTTACAGTGTCGAAACCTCGGCGAAAATAAATTAGATTAAAAATACTGTTCGATCTTGTTTTTTCATTTTTAGCCTTTTTACACTTTCCTTTAAAATCTTTTTTATGAAGAAATTATCTTCAAACTTTTTGCATAACAAGTATTATGAAAATCTGAAAATAAGGAGGTATGTTCAAAGTAAACTCTTTATAATGTTATTATAATATTTTTGATTATAGAATGATTCTAATGCTTGCCGAGTTTCAAATTTTAAAATTATTTGGAATCACTAATTGTTGCAAACCAATTAAACTCGTACAGAGGCCTACTAGAAGTTCCTCCAATAAATTAATATATAGTATTAATTCGTGTTATGAAAATTAAAAAAGATAAACAATAATGTTTATTGAACGAGCTCCAAACTAGATAATATTCAATTTTGAGCTGAGATAGTGCGAATAATGCTAATTAATGACAAATGTTGATTTTCAAAGGTTAAATTGAGGAAGTGAGCGCTATATTGATGAATGTAATTTACGTAAAACGACAATGAAAGAAGCCTACGTAAATTCTCACAAATTTTTTCCGTGGCCGTGACTGCGAATTTTATCCTCCAAAGCTGATTAGATTACTACTGGTTAAAAATATCCTATTATGCTTTACTAACTGACACACGATAAGGCACAATTTTACTTGCACGTAAAGTTGATGTTTGGTTTGTATAATTATTAATTTTAGCTAAAAGTAAAACTACATTTTCCGAATCAAATGTTATTTGACTGATGAAGTTGCATTTTTTTATGCTTCGCTTATTTGTTACCTAACAGTAACCAGTTAAAAGTGAGGAATGTACACTCTAATTTGACACTCGTCATTAGATGCGCCAACTTAATTCTTGGAAAAATATCTAAATGTAGCAGGTTTAAAAATGTTGTGAAATTCTCATCATTGATCAGCTGCGTCATTATTTCTACATTGAAATGCTTTTGTAAAACAAAGTTTGGCTTACAACTGTAATTGAAGAAATTCTTAAATGGGTGACGGCGTCATTGCGACAATTGTTTATCCCATTTGAAGTGTCAAGTGATTCAATTTATACCCTCCAATGAGCATGTAAAGGAACATTGTACTATAAGAATCTTTTTATTACTTTGTAAATTCGAATAATTAAAAGCTAAAATTCATTGAAGTTTACGAAATTTGGAAACATTCTTGAAATTTAATATGTTACTTTGTGTTAACAATTACACGACAATTGAATTTCGCTTGGAAGGAATCGTATATCGCATTGTTGGGTGAATCCTTACATCTCGTTTTATAGGGACAAATATTTAAAGAATTAATCACTGTTTCACCATAAAACGAATTATTTAAGGATAAATATTCAACATCAGTTTATTTAACTTCTTGAGATATTTTTATTAATATAGACCTGAATGCAAGAAAATTTTATTTCATTAATCGTTTAAAGTTATATTTATAGGAACCAATTAAAATTGTAATATTATAAAACCTTTACTTGCAAATACTTCTAGCCTTTCTGTATATAGTAAAATAATAAAGTAAGTGCATTTATCTACAAAATCAAATTAAATGTTTCTCAATAGTTTTCCGTATTGACTACAATTATCAACAACATGACGCGCACAAGTAGAACAGAAATTTTCCAGCTTATCGGCATTAAGATACACTTGAGCAAGTCAGAACCTTACAAACAGAAAAGCTCGATAAGAATTTCAAAAACTTCTCCGTAGCGAAATCTTAAATGAGATACCTAATATGTACATTCCATAAAATCTCTAAATTTATCGAAATTAAAACCAATTAATTAAGAATAATTATTATTGGGGTTGTGCGTGTATAAAAATACAATACAATTGCTACAATCTTACAGACATGTATATCAAAAATAGTTAACAAAAAAACCTTTATAAAAAACAATCCTTTGAATGTACAGCAAAGCTTTGAATATGAACGTCTTTTATACTACAATAGACGCTCTTAAAGTTAAATACATATCCTCTAGTAACATAAGAACTAAAATAATAACACCATCACCAACCTTCAAGAAGCGATAAAAACAGCTACATGCAACGAAGCTGTTTAACAAAGTGCCGAATAATTTTAAATGAAGACAAAAATAGATCGACCAAAAACAAACTTAAAGACTGGATCAGAAATAATTTAATTTATTAATTTATTAATTACTTATTACCAGAATTATATAACTAGTTATGATTTGTTCCTTTAAAAAAATATAGGAAACAAGTAAACTTAAGAATACATTTATTTATGCAATTACCTAATTTTCTAAATTATTGTTATATCTCTATACAAAAGTAATATTTTATTATGAACTTCAAATGTCTATATATTAGATTTAAGTATTGTAAACGTGTTCTTTTTAAATATTGTAGGTTTGTAAAGGACATGCTTGACATTTGGTCAGATTTGCTTGTGTGCGTGTTTCCAGACCTGTGTAGAGGAAATGTTATTTTCCTCTACCGGATTACGCATTGTAATGTAATTTTAATAAAGTACAGTATAAATTATGTGCTATCACAAACAAATAAATAAATAAATAAATCTGCCCCTATCTGCTTCTACCCCATATCGCTTAAAAAACCTAATCCGCGGCTAAAAATTACCTCGAATTTTGTCGAGCGTGTAGTACCCGCCGCTCTTCAAATTCTCCATCAGAATCACGACTCCGTCGTCGACGCTGCGCTTCTCCGGGCTCTTGGACATTCTGCAGCCAAAGATCCTCGGGTTGATGTCCAAGACCTCCTCCTTCTCGAGCCCGAACTCGACGCACAGCTGGCTCAAGGCGGGCGCGAGTTTCTCGTAAAAGAAGATCTCCTTGCCGAACATGAACGGAAAGTCGAAGACCTCCCTGATGTTCTGCGCGCCGGGCATCATTTTGGCGACGAGGTCCAGCTCCTCCACGGTGCCGTCGTCCCTCTCGACTCGGGCGACGATCCGGCTGATGAAGCAGGCGAAATTCTCGCCGGGCGGCAGGAGAGGCGAGAGCCTGCAGTCGAGGACCCGATTGCCGGGGCCCAGCAGCCGCTGCAGCTCCGACTCGTCGAAGGCTTCCTCGCTCGGCGGCTCGCTCATGACTGACGCTCGGAAGTGGCACGTGCAGAGTGCAACAAGTCCGCTAGGCGATCGCGCGCGCTCGAGAGTATATAACCAGTTCGCAGATCTAGGGTCGATCGCGTGGGGAGCGTCAGGGAGGGTAGGTCGAGGCACTGGTCCGCACTCCGCAGTGCTTCTCGGGTAAAACTAATTTTGTGGGAAACGAGCGGAGCGTCATTCAAGGTCGCACGTTTCGAGTTCTTTTTTTGCGCGCGCTCAGCTCGTTTGACGAGGTTTGGACTGCTTGTTGTTTTTTTTTGTTTTTTTTTTTATTTCGGGATTGTATAATTTTGGGGAAAAAAATTAGACGCAGTTTCTTGTCGAGTAGGAAAGTTTTCTTTTTTATTCAGAAACGAAAGATGTTGCTTGCAAACAAGTAATAATTATTTTTTATATTATGAATTGAATATTGAAAAATGATTTGCATTTTTTAATCGAATAAGAAAATAAACTTGTATATATATGTTATGTAGTATATAAAATAATGAAATTAAAATACTTTTATGAATTTAAAATGTATATTATTTTTAAAAAATATTGCCACTAAAAAAATTTTAATTATTTGATGTAGAATTATTTTATTTAGAATTATGTATAATTTTGATGAAAAAAAAATTTTAATTAAATTAATAAAATAATTGATGTTAACAATATAACCAATTTATTAAAATGTATATTACAAAAGTCACAATTAACTAATAATACCTCAAGTTCTTTTGACTTTAGGCACTTTGCGATTTCTGTTTCTGTTTTTAACATTTGTCACTTCATAGAAATTGCTTCCAATCTTCTTCCTCTTACTTGCCCTTTCTATAGCTCTCCTCTGTTTGGCTGTCAGTTTAGATACTTCTTTCTTTCCAGCTGTATTTACACTTGATACTTTGAAGGCTCCACTAGTGGAAGTTGTTTTTGTCTTGGCACTTTCTGTTTCACTGTCACTAGAGTCCATAGGTTCATCATCTACTTCATCATAGGCACTTTGCAACAAAGTGTCTTTTTCAATAGGTAACAAGACTTCCTCCGAATCTGATGTGCTATCTTCTTTTGAAATGTTGTTTTCTTCTTTGTTAGTGTCATTTTCTTCTTTTGAATCTTCTAAGGACACATTATTAGTGGTGTTTCCATTTTCTGCAGTTGTATCTGCATCTACTTTTTCTTCATCTTCATCTTCTTCATCTTCTTCATCTTCTTCATCGTCAGAATCTGCCACAATAGATGTACACCTGCTGGCACTTCTACTTGTACCATTTTCACTTACATCTAAATCTGGTAGCAAGTCAGTTCTCATATCTTCAAATGAATAGGGTAATCCTACTTTAATTTTTCTAAAATCTTGAACAACACCAGGAACTTTTTCTGGTTCCTTTTGACTGCTAGTATCTTCATCAGCCTTATTAGACTGACCGGTTTCTGAAGTTGCAGCAGCAGCATTAACTGCCTCATTTCCTTCTTTTGCTAGTGGTTCTTCAAAACCAGGAGGAGGCACATAAAACGGCAATTTTCCACGTTGCCAATCGTTTAAAATCATACGGGCTGATTGTCCAATATCAGGTTCTCCTTTCTTCAACAATTTACCACTCTTTCTAGCAAATTTCTCCAGGAAATCTTCATGGTCAGTCCAGCTTTCAATTTTGTATGTCTTCTTAATGTACTCTGGTTTTACCCTTTCTAAAAGAGGTAAAATGTAATCCTCTGGATTCTTGATCAGTTCAACTCTTACTACACCCTTCAACACTTTTTCTGTATCTGTTTCTGCTGATGGATAAACTATTCCAGGACAATCAATCAAGTAAATTTTCTTCATGAGAGTGACATACTGCCACACTTTTGTTTCTCCAGCTATGGGAGCTACTTTGCAGACTTTCTTTGACCTAAGTGTGTTAATTATTGAACTCTTTCCTGTGTTTGGATATCCAATCAAGCCAACACTAATTTGTTTCTTGTCAGTGTGTAATTTAGCAAACTGCCTTAGTATATTTATTAAAGAACCTTTTCCAAAAGGATGTGTTAAAGAAGCATGGAATGCAATTGTGGGATATTCTGCACTAAGAATTGCAACCCACCTTTGTGTTACCCAGTTAGGAACAAGATCAACCTTGTTCAGAACAAATATTAAATGTTTGTGCGCTTTTTCCTTTTTAAGATACTTCTCTACAGGAGGTGAGCGAGTTCCCATAGGATCTCTAGCATCTAATACTTGTAAAACAACATCTGAAGAATCTACCACTTTATACAATTCATTCCAAATTCTTTTACTTTGACCTGCTGCCATGACCCAATCTCTCTGGGCATCTCGAACTCCTTCATCTGGCTTTATTAAATCAAAATCTTTAGTGTCTTTCTCCTTATCATAAACTTCAACCTTTTCTTCTGCTTTTTGAGTTAACTCATCGTAGGAAGAGATATCCAAGTTAGGTCTTTTCCTTTGTTTTTTTGGTCCAAACACTCTGTCATAATTTTCTGTCTCTAAAATGTGCACTTTTGCATTTTTTGCTTTTTCTTGAAGCAATGTTACTGGCAGCAAAGATGGCTTCATAATAACTTGGTATGGATCTTTTCTAACTTGTCCAAGTTCTTTCTGAAATTTTTGGAGTGCATTCTGAGAAATGACTCTTGAATTTCCAAACCATCTTGGGGAAGGTTCTACTCTTGACATTGTTCCAGATGCATTCCATCCTTGAAAAGGAGCTGGGCTGATGATTTTTCCAACTTTATTGCGTTTTGGCTTTGAATTTCTGTACATTTGCAGTCTTTTTATTGTTCCCTTTGTCCTTGCTTTTGCCACTCCTTTCAGACCTTCTGTTGATCTTTCAGGATTCATACTATGGCCAGAGCGATTGAAGCCCTGCGTCCGAGGGGCTTTTGTTTGTGAATGTGTCTTTGCCATTTTGACTGAAAAAAATATTTATACTTATTATTTGAAATCTCTTATCAAAATAATTACTTTTGACTTTTTTCTAAATAATTTCACAAATTTATATGAAAATTTATATGAAAAGAAGATAGGTACAAATAAAAAAAATTAATAAATTGGTATGTACTTCATATTATGTCTGTTCAATTTTAACTGCTACTAATATGATATATTACTATGAAAAATCATTCGTGTATTTTTTTGTATTTAATAAAACATATTTCAGTATGTTATTTAAAAATCTAATTTGTTACAACAGAATTGTAGTACAATATGTACAATTACTACAGACCTGTAAAAGTATTGTACAAAATTGTATTTATTTCTTAATTATCAATGATTACCAAATAATCTTTTAGTCAATTTAAACATCTTAACTGCTCTCTTAAAAAAAAAATTTTGCGCAGTTTTATACAGTTCACTTTTACTTTATTAATAACTATAAAAATCAGATTTGCAAATTAAAATATTTAACAGTCGTGAAAAACGCCACGAAATCTGTTACTAAGCTAATAAAGGAAAATCTAAAAAATTACAAATTTAATGTAAAAATTAAAATAAAATTGATAAATAAACGACTTACCTATTTTTTCGTACTAATTCTCTGAAAAAATGTTAATTAAAACTCAAAGTTTAAACAGTTTATTTTCTTCCGCATTAACGAAAGGAGGTTATATGTGTCCGTGCAACACATCAACCGCAAGTCCACAACACGTGCGCTGCAGTATGAAGTCACCCTCGCTCCGATCGATTCCCATCAAAGCTCGATACTTGGCTGACTTCCCAGCGGCAACAGAAAGGTATTCCACATGCGGGTTCTCAACTACATCAGTGCACATTGCAAATTCGCAGTTCACCTAGGTCTACGTACGTCAGCGTTCAGTCGTCAGTTCGGCACGGAAAACAGTGCAGGCGTGCAGCGCGAGCGCGAGTGGTGGTGTGCGCGTGTGCCGTTCTTTTTCTTTGATTTTTTCGCTCTCTCTCTTCTCGCTCGAGTAGAGCTATCTCCACTCGACGAAATTCGCACTTAATACCTGGGAGTCAAGGATGCTGATGTGAGAGCTGCCGAGTTAACATCGACGGATCGGAGGCCCACTTGGGGAAAAGATGGTGTCTATCATAAAAAATCAGTTGCTCAAACATCTGTCGAGGTGAGCCGTCTCTTTTTTGCGCGTGTAAGGCCTTGATATTGCAGCGGGCCGCCCTTGGATTGATTGTATTTTACCCCTCCCGACCTCAGCAGGCTGCATTTTTTTGAAGCTGGTTAACGAGCTTTCACACTTTTCTCTCGCCTCGATCAACACGGAAATCAATAACACCCTGCTTTAATTACGGCGAATTTCTAGGTTTTCTTTTTTGGGTGCTTTTTAATGCTTGGATTCTTTTCTCTGTCTCTTCTAATTACCAGTGCTTTACTGGATTTAGATTTCTTGGACTTCAGTGTTCACAGAATTTTTGTGGGGCTTCTATATTTCTTTTACTAGCGATTTTGTGCTATGTAGCTTCACAATGAGGTGATAATTAATGCAAATGTAAACATTAGTCTACTGTGTCTTAATATTCAATACTTTTACAAGTTAATGTCTAGAGATATTGTTATCATTAGATTATGACTGCCTTGCAATAAAATAAGGAAATAAAATCAGCAATTGAGAGCAAGTAGATTATTTTAAGTGTGGAAAGCTTTGTAAAACTCTAATACTCAGTATAAACTCTGTAATTATTTTCTAAACTCTCTCTAGACCTAGTAAAATCAGCTTTCTCTCATCATAAAACAACAGTATTGTCTGTTTTCTTATGATTATAACATTGTTTTTTTCATTATCATATTATAGCTGCTCTTACACAAACAGTTTTTTTGTATTTAAATTTAAATGTTTTATGACAGAGTTTAAAATAAAAATAACTAAATGTTATTTTTATTTTAAAATATAACAACACTTAACAATTAAATTGTAACTAAAACTTAAAAAAATTCAAATTCTTAAATTTATAAAATACATTCTTGATCTAAAAAGATCAAATTTCTTCTAGATGTTCTCTAAATAAATCAATAAACAATATAATCTATCAATCATATTTTATATGATCAATAAACAAAATAATGAATATTTTGATTATTTATTTATATAAGGATAAAAGTATCCTATTACAAAGTTATATAATTAACAAAATGTAAGGTGAATGCAAAAACTATATTTAAATAAAATTTGGAAAAGTATTAATAAATTTATTGTCAAAAATAGTTTGAAGATAATATGTATATAAATATTGTGTAATATATCTACTTCCAAAAATATGATAGCTAAAGTATTTTTATTTTCTTCAGATTCACCAAGAACTTATCAGCAGATAAAATCAATTTAAGTACATTCAAAGGAGAGGGAGAGCTAACAAACTTAGAGCTCGATGAAATTGTGTTAACTGATTTATTGGAATTACCATCATGGCTGAGATTGACAAGTGCATGGTGCAACAAAGTTTCATTTCGTATTCAATGGACCAAACTGAAGAATGTTCCTATATTTTTGGTACGCTATTACTTTTAACTTATTTAATAAATTATGGTATTTTTTACTTCTCTAAAAATATTTATTGAAATATTTATTAGAGTTTGGATGAGGTCCACATAGAGGTGGAAACATGTGAGGATTTAAGAGAAATGTCTTCCCCCCAAGGTTTATCTTCTTACACAGGACCCACAAAATATTCATATATCCATAAAATTATTGATGGGATAACTGTAGCTATCAATACTGTGTCTGTAACATTTAAAAGTCCAGCATTTATTGCCAAAGTTCAGGTAATATATATTTGATGCAATATAATAAATATAATGCAGTTTTAATATTTACTTTTTTTGTGCAATATTATAATAATGACGATTTTGCATTTAGATGTCTCGTATAATGATAGAATCAAAGTCTCCCACATGGCAAAGGTCTGATTTGAGAACCACAAGAGTTAAGGATCCAGACAGAGGTCAGTTATTGATCTTTAAAGAGCTGGAATGGCAAACTGTTAGGATAGAAGCACAAAGTACTAAAGATAAAGAACTCACACCCCTCCGCCTTCTCACAAATCAAGCGAGATGTAGAGTAACTATTAAGAAAAGACTATCTGGTAAATATTTACACAAAATATTGTAAATACATTGATAAGAAATATGAGCAATGTTAAATTATTAATTTTATTTACAGACTGTTTTGTAATGGGATCTCGACTAGTTATAATACTTGATGATCTTTTATGGGTGTTAACTGATTCTCAATTAAAAGCAGCCCTGCATTTTATTGATTCCCTGGGAGGTTTAATTGAGAGAGCAACTGTTTTAGAAAGAAAAACTAAAGCAGCTCGAAAATTAGAAGTATGTATTAATTCAAAATGCTTTGAAATATTCCATGAAATAAATTATAATATAATAATATACTTTTTTATATCCAGGTATTACCAGAATATCAAGCACAAATCTCGCAACAATCTAGAGCAAAAAGTCAAAGCAATACAGCTATTGCAAAAATATTCTCCAGGTATGATGTTGTGGAAACGTCATATCATTTTCTTTCTCAAAGAATAGACTTACATCTCTGTGACGATGTAGGATGTATGTATATTAAATTACTCGTTACAATCCATTAAAAAATAAACTCATACTAACAAACTTATTGATATTAGCCGGTAGATCACTGCATCCAGAACTGAAAGAAGGTGGTGCTCTTCAAATTTCGTTGGTGAAGTTTCAAATCGACTACTATCCGTATCACTTAGCTTTGGCAGATCGAAAGCACTGGGCAAAGTATAAAGAGAGTGCTACACCACACAGCCAGTGGCTGCAGCAGTCTCTTAATTCATTTCGTGGTCAGTTTATGGATCTAATAGATTCTGGACGAACGCAACATTCTCCATTGACCAAGACTCAAAGCAATGGTCCTGGTTTGTGTTTAATTCAACAATTTAAAATAATTTTTCGTAAAATTGTCGAAGTAAAATTATACTTATTATTTTCTTGGCTGTCATTATAGGAAGCAATAAAGATGCAGAAAATCGAGAAAAAACTTTAAATAATCAAAATCAAAACTCAAGTTCTCAGGAGCAAAAGAAACCATCGCAAAATCCCAGCGGCAACCCCGTTAAGAATTATGTTTTGGAGCAACTAGCTAAATTGATGACTACGTGTATCGTTATTAGAATTGATGACTTCACGCTTTATAAAGTAACAACGTCATCGAGGAAAGCAATGCCAAAAGAATTCATAACAGGTAATATAATTGAGTGTTAATATTGACATGTTATATTATAAATATTTCTATGCCTTGTTAATAATGATGCCCAATATTAAATGATGCTGAACAACTTTGTATTTACCTAGCGCAAACGAGGAAGAAACATGGTCCAGGTATAAAAATCAATGTGATGATAAAAATATTCTAGTGTGCGTTAACCTACGTTGTTGCGTATTTTGTAAAATGTAGTAGTAGATTATTTGTACCACACACACGCCATCACATAAGTTATGTTACTCAAATTGTTGAAAACATTTTTTACTCACTAATAGTTTGTAGTGAAAAACAATCATAGTACACTGTGTAGACAATTCATCACTCGAAATGAATATTTTACTTTGTAAAACACGCGGTTCTTGCGAGTTTAGCATGGTAGTTATTTTATTTAAAAGTAATTTATGTATATAATATTAAATAAATGTGTTTTTTTTAGGCGACCGGGATAGATTTTGCTTGCCAGAAGATGTCAACATACTTCATGCTGAATTTACTTATTATTATTATCCTGGAGATCTTAATTTTCCATGTAAGAAAGAATATGATATTAGACTACATGACATTTTCCAAATGTTGCAGTTTTATTTAAACATTATTGGAAATATAGCTTTACATTGCTATTTTATGTATAAAAATGCTCTACGAAGAGATATTTACAAAAATTTTTAAATAAGACGAAATTTGCAAAACTAATACCGGTATTTTACGGCCAAAATAATAATTTTCATTGTTTTCAGTACCACCTCCGAAGTTCTATGTTCAACTTAATCCTATTCAAATAAACTTCGATGTTTGTTCCTGTTTGTGGTTCAATTCATTTCTTCTTAATTTGTATCATTCGCTTCTAAATAGTAGTAGTAATATGGCTGGTTCTTCTAATTTTATGTATTTCGATGTAAAAATTGAAGCAATTTTACCAAGAGTAAGATTTGTTTGTGATCAATTTAAATTTAAAACTAGAAGAAAACTGTTGGATGATTTTAAATGGATTTTTACTTTTTCAGTTAATATTTGAAAGTCAACAAGATTATCCGAATCAAAAAGATAGGCCCAAGTCTTTGCACATGCAAACGTCAAGAGCAACTATTACAAATGTAAGATCAGCAGAAAGATCGTCGAGGGATGATTTAGCTCATTGTCTTAATGCTTTTCAAATGGGTCAAATGTTCTTTGGTTCTGAATTTCCAAATAAATCAGGAGATTTTCAAGTAGTCACGGATAAATTTTTAGAACACTGTGCTGGTAAAAACAAGTCATTAACAGTTTTTACCTTTATAATTCTTAAAGGGCTCTTTTTAAAGAAAATTTATAATTTTCAGGAACTGATGCAGTAAGACAAATTCCACCGAATTTTGCAAGCAACTCTGTAAATGAAATGGTAAAGCAACTAACCAGAGAACTATTGTGGACTGAAGCAAAGGATGTTTGGTGCTGTAATTTAGAACCAGTTTGGGGTGATTTTCTTGGAGCTCGTGCAGTCGGTCAAAACAGACCTGTTCCATTCCTTGACGCTTTTCCTCTAACACTTTGGGTGCACATGAATAATCCTGGAGCTGCGGCAAAACCTGGAGTTGCTGATATACATGGCCTTGCGTACATTAGTAATTTAATCAGTGTACAAATTAATCATTACCAATACTTATTCTTATTGAGATTATCTGAATTGGTTTCGGAACTAGCTACGTACTTATCCATTGATTCTAATAAAATTTTGAAGGTTGAAAGTGGAGGTAAAATATTTTTTAATACAGTATTTTTCATTAATAAAAAATTAATAAAACCTAATTATAGTCTATTATAAAAATTCTTTTAAATTACAAGTAAAAAGCTGATTTGAAGATGTGCAATAATTTATGCAATATCCACTTAATCATTGAAATAGCAATTACAAATTATTCCGCCTTATCTTTAGAATAAAACTTTTAAAGTAAACCTGAATTATTTGTTTAATTCACAATTACAAAAATAATATTTATATTATTCGCTTTAAAATTCATTTATTAATTAAAGCATTCATTTTACAGGTTCTTTAGTTATTGGAGCATTAGTTCCACAAGTAGAAGTTACTTTCATAATGCCTTCTCAAACGCCTGGTAAAGAAAATTCAGGAGGAGATCTCGAATCCGTCGTGCCAGATACTTCTAGCATAATTGATGACATTGGGGGTTCAACAACTTTATGGCAAAATGCAGTCACAGCTCGCGTTGACTACAGCAATAAGCGCATGAACACGAGTAACGACGTTGAAACGCCACAGAGTGAAATATCTTCAATGCTCTCGATGGATTTTGCCGGTCACAATAGCAACACCCAAGTTGTATCACAAACTGTCGTCACTTTCAAACAGCAAAATGGATCAGATAAGGATGATCAAAAAGCGACATCGATGGCGAGTATTACTGAGAGGCATTGGATGAAGACCGTAGCCGAAGAGAAATCTAAACTTACGAAGGCAGATTCTGTATCTGGAATTATTCCCAACAATTTTAATGTTAATTTGTCATCCATGAAGAAGGGTTTTAGTAATTTCATGACATCACTGGATTCTGCTCTGAAGCCCTCTCCTGAAGATGGAAGCGATACAATTTCGATGCAGAGTGACGTTAGTTCTGACAGTGAAAATTATATAGTTGTTTCCTTGGATGATCAAGAGAAAATTGATGCTGTTTTCAACGTTGATAATTCGATTAGGATTACTACCGTTGAAGAAGCAAGTGAAGTTGTAGAAGAAACACCCGATACACAGAGCGAAAAATCTATGGATAGCGTCTGTAAAAGAAAAGATTTGGTATGTTAAATAATATTTAATATTTTTTAAAAATTTTTGTCTACTAAATTAATTTATTAATCAGGTATCAATGACGACATTTAAATTGTCGAAAGTCGAAGTCATACAACAATCTTCTGGATTTTCTTCAGCAATCAAAGTACAAGTTTGCAATGTAGGCAATGATGAATGTTCATCTATTCCGTGGGATGAGTTTCAGGTTAGTTGTTCATGAACTGATCACATTATATGCATTCAAAAAAGTCAGAAATACTTGATAATAATCAAATTAATAACGAGCTTTTTTAATACATTATCAGTATTGTAACATATTGTTTTAATATTTAACGTAATTAATCTTAACTAATTCAACAATTTCTTTGTTTTTTTTTCATAATTTGAATCAAATACTTACCGCTACTGCAACAAGATAAATAATTATTTACGTTCTTGTATTTGTTAAAAAAATTTTTTTTTTTAACCACTTTTAAAGCTGCTTAGGGTAGAGTAAATAATCACACTTTTTGACATAATTCCTTTTTAAGTAGCATTGCAGTACTGTATCCATTACATATTTAAAATTTTATCATACGGTTACTTGTCCATGAACATTAAATTTATTATACATATATACGTGTCATACTTATACAAGTTTTGTCTCTCAACTTTTTTTGCATGCCTCTCCCGCGTCTCTCCTTCTCTTGTGAATGTTTTTGTGTGGCACTTGTGGCAGGCCAAGAAAAAGGTATTGGCAATACATTTTATACTAAAATACATTTTAAGAGTAGAGACCCACCATAAGTGAACGCATGAGTTTAGAATAGAAAAGCAGTTTTGTAACATTGTGTCTAAAATTATTGAAACTCATAATTTAAATTGAAGTTGCAATATAGTCAGCTTAAACGAAAATTTTAAATACTGTTTATTATGCATAAATACAATATTTCTTTAAAATGTATAAAGCTTTAATGCAAGCATGTTACGACTGCTTTTGATATTTTTTATACTTTTTTTTCTGCTTAATCATGCCTTATTCGCTTTAAACCAAATGCACGATTACACGTTTTTGCTATAATGGTGTGAATTTGCAGTTCAATTGCTTCAATTTAATGATTTGCATACATCCTGGTAGCAATATTATTCTACCAGTGCATATAATAAAGTCACTAGTTCAACTTTCTAGAAGGAACATAATTTAAATTCATTGCTTTGTAATGAAAAGTAGCTTTCAACATGAAACGTTGACTTAATAGTTAAAAAGTTTTAATAAGAGAACAAAAAGTGAAGAGTTTGAAACTAGACGAAAGACGCAGGCTTGCAAAAATTGAACTATAAAATTCGTTCTCTTCTCAGACGAAATTCAGTTCTCGTTCGAGAGGCTGGGTGGAGTTGCCATCAGATGCTGACTGCAGATCTCGCATCAAGTTGCGTTTGGACCACGACTTGAAAAACAAGGACGACTCGAAGAGGCTCTCGGAGTCGAGCCATCTCACAAGCAGTGGTTGCAGCAGGTCCTCACAGGATCGCAGTATCCTCAACTTCTACGATAAGGAGGGCATCCTGGGTCTCTTCGAGGATGATATCGAGGTCAAAGTTACGGATGTGCCTTTGACTATGGCTATGAGCTTCGTGACTGGGTTGACTGATCTAGTTGAGGATGAAATTATACCGAAACCGATTCCAATGAAAGTAAGTTATTTGAATGCCTTGGACTTTATATTAAAAGTATTCCAAACGATAGGATGATTGCAGTAGTTGCTGATAGAATGGTTTCAGTAGTTGCTTTTGAAAATAATTTTCTTGTTCGCAGAATTTACGGCATATAACTTTTTAGAAAGAAAAAATAAGTAAATATAAATTTAACCAATTTTCAGTTTTTTATTCTTGTTGTTGAATGTTTGAAAACTTGTGTGAAATATTGTGACAGTCTTTTATGAATAAAGTAAGAACACAAAACATTTTTCAAAAGTTTTGAATGAGATTAAAAACTGTGCAAACTGCAGTGTTCATATTTTATACATATAAATTATATAGAAAAAAATTGAAAAAAATAACTATAATCTTACTACATTCGGATTTTCTAGTTAATTTTACCTTTTCCTACCTTTAAAAATTAGTCTTTCTCATTTAAAGCTTACTTTTGTATTGTATTTAACGATGAATTATCTAGGTAAATTTCTCTTTAAGGTTTATTTTCAAAATTCAAATTTTAAAATAGGATATTTTTAGAGCAAAGCTGGTAAGACAATTTTAAAATTTTCGTCTATATACAAAATTTTTTTTATTCCAAAAATATTCATGATTATTCTTTCAAACAATATTTAAAAAGCCGCGTTTAGATCCTAAGATTTATCAAAATTTTAAATAAAATAGGAAAAAATGGTTAGTTTCTAAATCTTACATCCATTTAATATTGAAAATTATTATATTTAGTATAGTATTAACTGTTTTTACTTATATTTTGTTCTTATTGTTTTTTTATAATTGCAGATTTTATTAGAAAACATAACATTACGTCTTAATGAAGACCGCCCGCCTAATAATATAACTTCACCAGGACCGATACCGATAGATCTGAGTATTTCAAAACTCAGGATCACAAGAGACAATACAGGAGTTTTTCATATAGAACCTGCTGGTAAGAATCTTAAAAACTCATGTGTTATAGATAATGAATTATCTAATCCTGCCACTTGTCGTTTGTAGCATCATATAATATTAATTTAATTTTTAAATTCAGATAGTATAAACGAATGTAAATTATTGCGCAATATTGAACATTTTATTTTATTAAATAAGTAAATGCATATAGAATTATTAAAATAATTACTTAAATGTATTGATTACAAGTAGATTCTTTAAAGAAGCGCTTAATGTAATGCAAGTGGCAGACATTTGCGTCCAAGTATAATTTGATTTTTAATACATATGGCATAATTGTTCTGTGCACTCAGAAGGCCTTTCGAATGTGAGCATTGGTACAACACAACTAGAAAAAAATTGTAGAAATAGTGATATTATGCTTTCGCTGCTTAAGAAAGCACTGCCTTAGATATAGCAGTTCGTTCAGGTTTTGACAAACTGAACGTGCACTATAAATAACGCATGAATTAGAGTAGTTTGTAGGTTTTAAAATTTTCAATTTTTCATATGAAATTGAAAAAATTCCGTAGATAACACTCAGAGATAATGAAATGTACTAAAATTTAATGTTAAAAATGATTTCTAGTTTTCTATAATAATGATTTTGAAAAAATGAATAAAAAAGAATAATTCTTATAAGCTTTCAGCTTTCTTGCTAATAATTAGATTTGCATACTTTTAGTTATAGTAGCATGTTAAAATTATTTAAAAAAGAAGTTTAATTAATCCAAGTTTGATTAAAAAGATAAAAAAATAAAAAATAGCAACACAATCATGTACGTTTTTTTAAATATTAGACTTTTTAAAAAGCTTTAATTACTCCAAAAGAGATACTCTAACTTTACTTCATTTATAGTGAACGCGTTAAGAGAAAACCAAAGGCATAATTCACATGGCTATGAAAACAGCAATACACAACTTGCCAAATTTGTGGAACAAGAACTGGAAATCAACGCTTTGAAAGAAAATTGTGAACAGTTAAAATCCGATAACGAGGAGCTTCGCCGAAGACTGGCCATGATGGATCGTTTAACTGAAGAAAATTCTAAGTTGCGCAGAATAAAAGAAGACTTGCGGACTGGCTTGAACGCAGCTCAAGAAGACATATCTATTTTGCTGAAGGAGAAGCGAATGCTACAGGAATCTGTAATAGATTTACAGAATCAGTTACCTGGTGGTGGTCCCTTTGGTGCGAGTAGCAGAGGTTCTGCTTGGTCGAATAAAAGATAGCACACCAGTTGCTTCGACTGTTCCAACTGTTGCAGCTCAAGCAAGTCGTAATTGATGAAAATGTATATTTTAAAGTCATCTTGTTTCTCGGTCTTTTGACAAACGAGAGAAGAGAGTAAATATTAGCTAGTGTTCGGGTAAAAGTACATCCGAACTCGAGATAACTAGACTTTTAATACTTCCTAAGATAGAAAGAAATTAGGACTTGGTGACCTACTTCATTCTTTACATCATAATACGCTAGTGACTGCCGCCTGTGTTAATATGCCAGAAAAGTATGGCACAAGAAAGAAAGTAAGAGAAGGAAGCGTCAAACATTTTTTAAAGTACTGACTCTGTTCGAAGTAAATACGAACAATGATAAAGTTATTTCAGCTATAATTAAAGTCCATTGATTTTTACATTATTTCGTACTTATCGATGGACTACGTTGCAATAATCTATTTAGCTATCATTTTCGCAATGCATTGTTAACTTACATTATCATTGTCTCAAGCCTCAGAGTTCGCAGCGAATTTCTATTGTAAATCTAATATTTTTTTTAAATGTGTACATATGTATATCAAAGTATTTGCAGAGTCTGTCGATTTTTATTTTAAAGTCACATAGAGGTTTCGTTTCGTTCTATCGCATTTTTCGCATTAGTTTACGTAAAGAGAATTATTAGAGAAGTTCCGAATGACGGAAATACGTTTTTTGTACTGTCTTTACTAAAATTTAGAATGAAATTAGTCCAAATGAAGCAAATTTAAATGAAAATAGAATAGTTGATGGTTCGTCGAGCGATTCCGCTAATACTGTCCGTTTTGATTCGATTCCGGATAGAAGGAACCGAGAAAAAATTGGTAAACAATGGAAGTACATAGGTTGTATGATTAAAGTTTTAAATAGAATTGATCAGACATTTAATAGTTAATAGCTTTGCACATAAGACGTTGATTATGAGAAGACTGTATTACATGATTCCAAAAATTTTTCTTGAAAGTAGCTTTAGCGCAAAGTCTTCTTATTTTCTCTTATTGAAAACGATTAAAAGAAAAAAGAATTTCCAATGTCGACAGATTGCCGGTCAATCTACTGTTCATATATATAGTGCAATGAAATATTTTTCTAGCTCCTAAGATCCATTAGTTGAGAGAGGAGTTAATAATGATTAATTGATGAAGGGAACCGTGGCAGGAATACTCGTGAAGAGTGAGTCATATTTTGTCTTGCGTTTACGCATATCAATGAAACAACATAATTTTAAATATCAAGACATGCTCATTGTCTCGTTCTCAGGATAAAAGGATTTTTGCTATAAGCATATCTAAAGTTTTTGGTCGAATTAAAGATGTTAATTTTCTTTTAATTTATTATATATGTATGTAAGAAACATTTGTGTTACCATAATTATATTAGTTTGCAAAGAATGGTATTAATTTTTTTTTATTAAAATGTAAAATTTGTAAGAATTAAAGTTCGTTAAAGTTTTTTTTTAAATTAAAATCATAAATCAATTGTTCTGTTTCTCTTTTGTTAAAGAGAAACAAGACGTTTAAAAAAACTATTAAGTTTAATGCTTATTATTAATAAATTAGAATATTTACATCAAAAATTTATTTTGTGAATCTAATCTACGTAGATATTAAAATTGAAAAATCGCGTAATATTTTTCACAATCCTTATAAGATTAAGATGATGGAAAGAGAGATGAAAGAAGTCAGATAAATTGTGGCTTTTATTGTAATAATTAGCTAGTTTATAATTCTTCAAGAAGGTACATTTCGTAAACTAAAACATTCGAATCGATGAACGAAGCACGTTGTTAATTCTCTATATGCACTACATTATATGTGATAAATGTCGAATTTTTCATGGAAATGTTGATTCCTTCCAGAAAAGTTTTCGCTTATCAATAGCAATGGCAGCCATAATTTACGAAATGAATCTGCTTCAATCAGCCACTATGAAATACATAGTCGTTGAAATTTGAAATAAATTAAAATCGCTATATTAACCCTGAATGTTATGAAGACTTTTTTAAGCTGCTTATTCAGACACAAATTTTTTACATTCACTGTTACTATGGTTTTTAATTGTTTTTTTTTTTTTTATATCCGTTGACTTTTGTCGATACTTGGCCATTTTTTACTTCTTATTTTTGTTTTTGTTTTTTTTTTATTACATTTCTATATTTTTTTTGTTTGGTTTTGCGTGCTTCCATTGAAATGCTCCGTTGACGAGCTTTTAATTTGTATGGTATTAGATATCGTGTTAAGGCACGGTATCAAAGCGATGTGTTTTTATTAAACCATAAGCCATGTAATTTGATAAGTGTGATATGTTTTATTCGTGTATAACACGCAACTTTCGCGGGCAAATACCAAAGCTTTGTGATGTTTACGGATGTAAGAGTGTTTGCTTTGTGAAACACCTAAATACATGTTAAAAATTCAGATATTTTACCTGAAGATTTTGAATTACTTTATTTTTCCTACACAATCTCCTTTGCAGCAAATATATTTTTATTTTATTATAGTTACAGAATAAATAGAATTTAAAATGAGAAAATTCAATAAAAACCAAGTTTTACACACAATTATTAACCTATTTCAATAATGATTTTATATAAAAAATTGATTAATAGGCTTGTATGCGCTTATGTGTACAAATCTGTAAAATTTCATCATTGATTTTTTGTTTATTGAATTTATTTAAAAAATTAATTACTTCCTGCATATGTTACGTATATAATATATTCGTTTTGAGTTACTTTAAATTACTCATTTGCAGTCCTCATCCTCATTAAATAAAGATTAAATTTAACTATTATTGTAATTTAAATACGTAGAAATGTCAAATAGTCTCCCACTGATTGATGCTCTTTTGCCTTATCAAACAGTTTTGACAACTGTTTTAATGATTTCTTGTGGTACTTTAAACATACCCAGGCAGCAAAACTATCCCAAATAAATTCTTTTTAAGTCAATTCTTTTTTTTTTTATTTATTTAACCAGTATACATACATACTCAAATTAAATTGGTATGCATCTCGCAGAGGTAAAAATAATTACCTGTTCGCAAGCCTGGTACAGTAGTATTACATAACTAAACTTACATACTAAACTTAAGACTATTCTATATTAATTTTGATATAAAATATAAATTTATTATTTACAAAAATAATAAAATACATATCTTTTACTTAACAACTATAAATCTTTTCACTTATAAACTATTAAACAAGATAATCTCTCGAAAGCATCAACAATTAGATATTATTCATTCTTTTAATTTGGATTTTCTGTTCTTATTAGATTTGCTCTCGTGTATCATTTTTAAGTCATCTGGTAAACTATTGAACAATTTTATTGCAACAATATAGCTGATTTTATTGCTTACAATATCGGTAATATAATGTTTTTATTCCTAGTTCTGCTATTAGAGTTGCTATACTTTTCCTTTAAATCAGTGTAATGATACAATAAACATTCATATTTGAAAATTTGTTCTAAATTTATTGGATAATTTTTTACGCTTGCGAATGTGTTTTTATTTATTACTTTTAGCAATCTACACTGTAACTTTTGCAATATTTGTAGATTATTTTTGTACGCACCACCCCAAGCAATAATTCCATACCTTATTTGGCTGTGGAAAAGTGCATAATATATTAGCATAAGTTTACTGGTATTCATAAATTTACTAAGTTTATAGAATATATAGATCAAATATTTGGTTTTTTTATTACATATTCTATATGCTTATTCCATTTGAGGTTGTAATAAAAAATTAAGCCTAAGTATTTACACTCGTCTACCGTTTTCAAACATTTATCATTAATCTTTATCTCTATATTTTTGGGGACGCTATCACAGTAATTACCGAATGTTATGAAGATCGTTTTGTCAACATTTAAGTGTAGTTTATTGACTTGTAGCCACGTTGCAATTTGTGATAAAAACAATTCTGCTTCAAAAAAATTTATTTGGGATACATTAAGAAAATTATTAAAGTGTTTTAGAGTAGTCATTTAATCTTTGTTTTTTAATATATGTAAATTCTTATGATAAGTTATTTTGTTTTTTACACTTGTAGTTTTAATAAATGACGATTGTTTTTTTTTTGTTTTATTTAATTGACTTCTTATATGTTCCAGTGTTTATCAGTCATAAATGTGTATGAGCTTCACTATTCAACATATGGACCAATAAAATGGGTCGATCCCAGTTTTATATTCCCTACAGTTTGTATATGTTTAGGCGTTCCTGCAATACATTAATTAAATAAAACAATGTATTATGGTATCCATTTCAATATCTGTTGCGAGAGAGAGCTTTTCACTTTGTTCGTTGACGCCGTTCGCCAAGGTATATTTCCTACTTTTTAAGAGGGCACGAAAGGGAATCTAATTATAATTTTACCCTTTTGAAGAAAGAGAGCCGGCGATCAAAAAACAACTGCCGATTTATATATACTTTTTCAGGCGTCGCAGCATAACGCGCGTTTGACTTGAAATTGAAATATATAAATAGAAAAATTTGATCTCACCTTTCAAATGCCGGGAATTAAAGTACTTTACAATTAACTGTTTAAAAGTTACAAGTGATTAAACAAAAATCGATTTTTTTTAGATTTTCGGTAAAAGAGCTCATAACTTTTGAAAAATCGAAAACATATCCCGAAGTTACAAGGAAATCCGTGACCCAAAAGTGATGTCTTCTCCCAGTTAGTTAGAAAAAAATAGTTAGGATAACTACGTGTTTAGTAACGGTTATATCAAATGATTTATATTCTTTATCTATAGTAATTTCTTGTGGTAATAATTTGTTTTTTATACAATAGCAATACAAACTAGTTACAATAAATAATAAAAATAGAACATTAATAAAATTATTAATAACTAATAGCAATAAAATTATTTGTTATATTAATAAACGTTTATTAGATTTACCAAATAACTTGGTAAATATTTCAAAATAAATTCAGAAGAAGCACTAAAGTCTATTATTATCTTCAATTAGTAGAATTTATTAGTTTAACAAATCACTTGGTTAACTGCTACCAAGTTGCATGGTCAGCAGATCAATACTTTTTTATATTGCTGATATTATGTAGCATCCTCTATTAGAAAAGTGATTGCGGAAAAGTGAAGCCGAAAATGGATTGGTTAATTCTGATGAATCAACAAATGTAATTAGTTCAAATGACGTTACTATATTTGACTTAAAGACGCGCAGGGGGGTGGAGCCCCCTAGTTAAAATTAAAATTAATCTCTAAGCATTTCCACTGATATTTAGTTCTGCTATATATGCTTTAATTTCTAACCTAAAATTTAAATGTTAGCATAAATTAAAGATAAAACATAACTTATTGGATACATGTATTATATCGTATTGTATCAAATATAAAGATGAATGCGAACTAAAAGGAAGAAGAATTCGTATTTATATAATGGAATACATACAGAGCGCGCGAAGCGCGCATGAATGCACCTAGTTATACAAAACGTGCAGAACAAAAAACACTCGTCTTCTTGAGATGTTAATCGGTCCTTACACCACTTTTATATGTGTAAATATAATTAAATTTAGCGAAAGAATTATGTGTGATTCTGGTTTTCAAGATTGATTCGCAAATCTTTCATTAGCGAAAGGGTAGAGAAGAAAATGAACTTGAAAAAAGCAAACCACCGAGTTCCATGCCGCTCGATTCCGCTGCGGCGTGACAAACCCCGACAGAAGAGGGCGACGGAGCACGAGGAGGAGGAGGAGCCAAAAGTGGTAACTCGCGTTGGCTGGCGAACTGGCCGCCCAATCGGCACGATTACTCATACTGTCGATGACGTCACTGATACGTCAGCACCCTTTCCGCGTATCGGTGCCCTCAGCTCATCTGTTGTCTTCACGTCAGACATCTGCAAGGAAAAATGGCAGTTTCAGAGGCTAAAGGCAGTCCAGGCAACTTAGCTAAGTAGCAATGTTTTTTGGTGGTAGGACGGAATTAGTTTCAAAAGAAAAAAGTTTTAATCAAACCGTGGAACTAGAAAGAATTTGAGAAAGCATTGTTTTAAAAAAATATTTTAAACCCAATTTGCACTGATTTATTCTTAATTTTTTAAAGTTAGGGACATATTTAATGATGTATGCATAGGAATAATGAATGTTAAAATATACTAGAATTATAAAACAAATTAAAAATATGCATAAAAATAGTGAAACTAGACTATAATACACACTGAAATTGGCTATTAATGTTATTGAGTGAAAAATATTCTTACGAAACTTAATTTCATAAGACGTCGCATTTCTTATCGCAAATAAAAATTCGTTTATTACTTGAAGCATATTTTCTATACAAATTGAACTATAAAGAAACTGGTTTAAAAAAAGAAAGATATAAATCATTATGCAGTTATATGGTTTCCCGTCTATTAATTTTCCAAAGCTCATAAACGCCCTGTATAAATAACTCATTTCTCGCTCTATTCGTCATTGAATCAACCCGAAGCTCGCCCACGCACAGACAAAATTTTCTATTCAAAATTACAGTGAAAACTACGATAATCTCAGGGCGAGCTTGTCGTATTTGAATGTTTAATTGTACGATGACATCAAATTTTATTAGTTTTTATATCGAAATTTTGTTATATACTACCATGGTAAAATTTTATTAGTTTTTATATCGAAATTTTATCATGCTACCATGGTAAAATTTTATTCTTTACAGATTCGTATGATATTTACATAAAAATACATAAATGTTAGTATATAATGATTTTTATCGCTGCTGGGTATAAATTTTTACCATGAAAAACGTGAAAACAATAGTCGGCCTATTCTATCTAACCTTAATTCAATTTTCAGTGTAACAAAAAATATTAACATATAATTTATTGATAAAAATGGAAAAATATTAAATATAATTTATTTATTACTAGGGGGGCTCCGCCCCCCTGGGCGCTACGCGCGCCAACCTCCATACTTTTTACTCAAAATAATTTTTCTTTACAAATCTCGCTAAATCGGATAAAATTATACTGTCTTCACATAACGATGACGTTTACAAAATAAATGATAAGATTTTATACAAAATTAAGAGCCCGGTTAAAGTTTACTATAGCATTGATTATGCCAAGCATAAAGGAATCGATAAAACGGTAATAGATGTTGAATTAAAATTTCCTACTGAATATTTTACATTCCTTAAGATTTCCTAGTTTCCCAGTTCATAAGTTGATTCTTAAGATTAACGCTATTGTTATGTTAATTCGGAATTTAAGTGTAAATGATGGTCTTTGTAACGGCACCATGTTAAAAATGATTGAATTGTTTAAATTTAATATAAAAGCTGAAATTATAACAGGTATTAAAAAAGGTTCAATAGTATTTATACCAAGAATTATTTTAGATACGGGTGAATATACATCTTTACCATTTATACTATATCGCAGACAATTCCCAGTTGTTTTAGCATTTGCTATGACAATAAATAAGGCACAGGGACAAAGTTTCGAAACTGTAGGAATTTATCTAAATAAACCTCTGTTTTCTCATGGTCAGCTATACGTGGCTATTTCTCGATCAAAAAATTGTAATAAAATTTTTATTCAAAATGATAATACCGAAAACAATGATGAAATCGAAAATATTGTATGGAAAGAAGTATTGTAAATTAATAAAACTATTTCTACAACTTATATTATTCTTACTTATTCCTTATACTACAACCAACTATATTTGCATACTACAGGCCATGGCTCCGCCAAACAGGGGGCTACACCCACCAACCCCCATACGTTTACTTTACATTTGAATCAAAATTTATATTCGAATATGAAAAGATTGTTAATTAGGACTGTACGGTAATTGGGACTATTCGGTAATTGGAGCTGTTCGGTAATTGGGACTCTTCGGGTGAGGGGAGAGGGGAAGGGAAGGGGAAGGGGCTGGCTGAATTCACGGCGGCGGCGGCGATTTATTTTTATAATATAGAGAGAAAGAAAAAAATAGCTTCCAGAGTAGAATCATTTTCAGATAGCCTAATCAGATCGTAAGGCCCTTGTAAGGTTACCTTATAAGGCCCTTACGTGGAAAAGTCACGCAGTGCTTTGCATGGCCTTACTTTCATTAACAAGCACTTGTTTTGTCTTACATACATATATGCTTGATTTTCTAAAATGTTTTGTTTTGAAGCTTCGCCGATTAAACTAATAATATAATTTACCTGGGTATATCGTGTTGTAAGATATCAGAATTTAGTTAGTACAAAGATAGACTTTAAAGTAACTATTTGCAACTATTTGCTATTTACACACAAATAAAATAATTATTAATATAACTTGAATTTTATTTTAGCCAGTATAAACATAGCCGTCAAAGCAATTATTTCAAAATTGATTTTTGCATAATATTCTACTAGAAATAGATATGTAATTTTTAAAAAGAAAATTAAAAAGATGTTTTCAAACTAAATTTTTTCCACTTATTTATGCATGTGCACACAGAGAAAAATTTCGGATAAAAATTACCGTTATTTTAACGGTAAATGCGGATTTTTTGTTAATTGTCTAAATTTTTATAAAAGTAAAAGTGACTTACTATTATTTTTTTTTAGAAAATTTATCTCGAGCAAGTAGATATTTTACCGTTAAAATAATTTTTAATTATAATAACTCTATAAATTTTGATAAATAAAGTTAATTTTTATCATTTAATATTAATTTTGATCGTTGCGCAATGATATATTTAACCAAAGATTGTCCATAAAATTTCAAGTTAATCTAAACACTTTGACATTTGAGGTTAGGTGGCTTTTTCTAGATTTTCTACAGCCAAAACTGGCACCAACAGCCAAAAAATTTAGAAGCACGTTAGAAATAAGCCGACCTGTATTATTTTTATTTAAATAGTACATTTCAACACGCGTGTGGAAGTTGATTATTTATCTCGTGAGACATTTTCCGCTTGAGCGAAGCGAGGGAGAAAAATTTCATGAAATAATCAACTCGAACACTAGTATCGAACTTTATTTTATACCACGTACGCCGAAAAATCATGTTAAAATCGTGATTTTGAGGTTAGAGTGGTATAAAGAACTTTTAATGTTTTATAAGGATATTTATTACACATCGATTATGTAATAATGTATGATTTAAGCATTTAATTTTTAAGCCAAATCTAATCACCTTTTCTCTCAATTTATTTATTTTCATTGTTTTGTCGAAACATTAAAACTTATTAAATGCAATAGGCAATTTAAAGCTATCAACTTATCACGCTATATTCAGAAAGATTTAATCGAACTTATGAAGTTGTTGAGAGCCTTAGACAATATTTTAAAATATTCGCGCATATGTTTTGTCTTTTAATAAATAAAAAAATTTTATTTTGGGATTATAATCACCAGTTTTATCCTGGTAGAATTTTAAATCTATATAAAGCGGCTAAAAAAGATATTTATTTTTCGCACATTAGTGAAATTTTTTTTCAGGTCGTTTTGAAGCATTTAATGCAATGAACATAATTTCACTTATTTTTGTCAAATTGCATTGTTTATTCTTGCTTATCTAGTAATGTAGCAAAAATCATTAAAGTGCTGTGAATAGCTTACAAAAATGCAGACAAGCAACTTAAACTAATAAACATTAATAATTTGTTTTCCGTGAGAAATTAAGCAAAATGAGAATTTCACCTCGTTGTCATTTTATCACTCCAATTCTTAGATCTTTTCAAAGTAGCTAAACTGGCTAATATTAGAAACTTGAAAATACCGAAAAATGGCAATTTCAGAATCCATTCTATTTTTTAAACCATTAAATGCTTCCAAATGACCGGAAATCACTAATGGGCTAAAAATAGAAACATTTGTATTCCTCTTTTATATCTTTTAATGATTCCATTTAAAAATACCTATTAATTACTTCAAAAATGGATTGAGATTTCTACCAGGGTAATTTTCATAAAAAAATGAATTATTTACTTTTATTTCTTGACGTTGTTTAAAAAACAACAATTTTCAAAGTTTTATATAGAGATTTAAAACTATATCGCCTTCCACCATAAATTGATTACAATTAGATATGGAGGCCCTGATCAGCGCCGCGTGATCATCTGAGATTCCGCCGGATGAGGCCCTTACAAGAATTTTCAGGTGCCTTATAAGGGCCCCATTTTCCCCTGAAATTCATTTCTACTCGGGTTAGTTGTAAAGGAGCTTGCCTAGAAAGATAAAGGTTCCGGGTTTGAATCCTGGTACGAAGTTTTTTTTTTAAATATTAACATTGCCATAGGAGCTTTATGTAGAATGTAGTTTTAGTCTAGAATCTTGGACTATAGTCAGGTACTGTAGTTATGTAGTAAATACTACGGGAAGATTATGTAGCATGTAGTTAGTTATGTAGTAAATCTATAGCAATATTTTAGAGAACATAGTATTATACTACAATCTTGAACGATAGTAAGTTACTACAACCATATAGTAAGTACTATAGTATTATGCATAACAGTACATCATTGTAGGTTACGTATAGTTAGGTACTGGAGTATTGGATTATACTCTTGTATTAAATATTATATTATATAATTATACTATATAGTCTGGGATTACAGTAACCTCTTGTATTGGTAAGAAATTATTATACATTTACTATAGTTATTATTATAATCTTATTATAGTTTTACTATGATTATGAATATAGTATGTACATAGTGAATATAGTGAATAGGATAATTCTTTCACGTACGGACGCTTGTGTATCGAACAATATTTTTTTATACGACGTGTGCAAGGCTTCATTTAGCGCCTGCGTTTTTATTCAAGCATGCGCGAAATAGACAAAAAATCACCTTCTCGCTCATGTATCGAACAATATATTTATTAATATAACAAATTTAATTAATAATTAATTCATGAAAAGTTATTACCAGTGGATAGTATTAGGAGAATTATTATTTAGAAAGAAACTCCTAAAAGAAAAATAACGCCAAAAAACAAAACGTGTTCTGTACAGCATAGACTAGACCACCATATCTTTATCTATTTGCATTTTCTGACCTTTGGTTACATCACGTTAGGATTTTAAGATGTTTTAATTTTGAAAAATATTTATTTAATACGTCATCAAAAAAAAATTTAGAAGTATTGTGTTCTATAAGGTATCGTATTGTTCAAATTTGTGTAACCTTTAAAATACACTATGAATTATTGTAATGCGATATTTTTGCAAAGATTCTGTACAATGTAGTACATCAAGTCATTAACAGATATTTATTTAATTTAGTTATTTAACGTCGCATCGAATTTTACCACCGATAAATACGACAGACAGTTTTTGCAATCTCTGAAAATTTTGAACTAACGGATTCGGACCTGCGTTAGGAGCAGCCTTGTCTTCATAAACAAGCATATCTTAAAATTTAAAAAAATTAAGATATTTCTAAATTCATATTTGATTCTTGTTTAACCCTTTGAGGGGCAGATTTTTTTACTGAACAAATTTAGAAATTAATAGGTGATTTTTATGTTTTCGGGTCGCTGATTACAATTTCGGTGTCAGAATTCTGAAATTCGAAATGGCAGATATCCTCTTCTGACCGACGTGCACATATGTGGACAGATATTGAATTTACAATTGTGAGGTGCTCTAAGTTTCTTTTATTAAACCGCCAGAAGAAACCTTCTCTGAATGATACTACGACATACTACGAGGACAAATCGCATTCTTTAATTAATAATATATTTTTGCCTCTTATAACTGAAATAAAAAAAAATGCAAAGTATGTGGAGTACCTTATTAAGGTAGTTGTATACCAAGATATAGAAGTTTTAAAATTTATTTCGACGTAAAAGGGCTCATTTTACTCGTTAAACAATTATCTATAGATTCACCATGAAAAAATTTTGAAATAATTAATTTTTGAAAAGCAAACTCCAATTGTTTATAAACTCTTGTCTAGTTGGACATAAACAATTGACTTTCATTCCTTGCGGATTAATCATTTCAAACTTTTTTCATGGTGAATCTGTAGATAATTGTTATAGCGAGTAAAATGAGCCCCTTTTGGTCGAAATAAATTGATAAAAAAACCAAAATTCATTACTTTGAAAAACATTTTTTTGGTGGTCATATTTTTATTTACAATATCAAAATTTGACTTTTTTCAGTTTATAAAAGTTAACTTTATAACATATATCATTATTTAAGTAATCAAATGATAGTTAACTCTGCTAAGAATTTTTTTTTAAAACTTCTATATCTTGGTATACAACTACCTTAAATAAAAAGTACTGAGCGGTTCTTGATTCAGGCGGTTGAGGCATCGGTTTGTTTACCTCACTGTAAACATCGGACTTTGTTTTTCAAGACAAGGCTCAGTCCGAAATTTTCAAAAACATTTCAAAAGATGTTTGCCGGATTTTTCGGTGGCAGGAATCGAACTCGTCGACGGCTATAACCCTATAGAAAAAACCAAAAGAAAAAAATACGTATTCCAAACCTACTGACTAGAGATAATTATGTTGCTAATAGTCGAAAGGAGGATGTAACATTAAATAACTAAATTTTAAAAAGATACTATAATAACATATTTATTAGTTTGAAAAATGTCATATTATACCATTGTAATGTAAACAAATCTTGCCGTGCGCGCTTGTCATTAGTTGAACAAATGCTTTAGTTTTAGTCATATCTTTTTGGAACTTTTCATTCCAGATAGTGCTAGTGTTCGTATATGTGGATACGTATTTATATAATATAATATGTATGCTAAATGATATATGGCGGTGCATTTTACATTTTTAAGACAAAAGAATAATAAATCCATGAAAATAGAATTTTATTATTTGTGCGTCCATAGTGTCAGTTAGAAGAGGTTAAAATATGGAGAATGTGTAGGGCTAATTTGGTATTTTCCGAAGACTCCAAATTTTTTTTGGAAAAAGGAAGATGCTAATAATTCTGCAAAAAATTTATATAATGAACGTATGTATGCAGAATCCGTAAAAAAATTCTTAGAATCCTAGCTGTCACTGTTTCCAAAAAAAAACCGATTTTTTTCAAAAAAAAAAAAAAGTATTTTCGCGTTTATAGTTTTAGTCTGAACCCTCGTTGAGTCATACTAAATCCAACTGAATTTTTCAACTGGGTATAAAAAACATATAAATAGATAAATTACTGCAATTATGTATTAAGAAATGTATTAGATATATGAAAGAAACTAAGACAAACGAGGAAGACGTATATGTCCCACTGACCCTCAAAGATTTAATAGATTAAAATAGATAAGAATATAATAATCTAGTTGATGGTACAAAAGGCTATTTGTTTTTCCTGTGCTTCTACAAATGCAGTTATAAAGACAGCATTCTGAATTATTGTTGCACTTCAAAGGATCAATTGCTATTTCTTAAATGTAAAATTTGAGATATTGTATAGTTTATCATAAGTATACTATTCTAACAAAAAATAATCGTCTTAAGCATTTTTTAATTAACCTTTTTAGACCTGAATTAAATCCGTATTTTTCAACACAATCAATAATACATTTTTTTATATAAAATTATGCTCTTATATAACTATATTCATACTTTAAATAAATTTCTATATATTGTAATTAAAAATAATTAATACATAATTTTGAGGCATTCCAGTAGCTTAATCTTTAATTTCGAAATTCTTTTATGTACATTCTAAAGCACGCTGGATCTGAAAGGGTTAAAATTACGCAGTGAACTTTCGCTACATTGCCAGCGGCATTTACAAGCGATGTTAAAATGATCTAGAAGAAATATTTTCTAAATACTCTTCAATTCTCTATTATGAATTACTTTGAAGATATGTCTCAAAAGAAAATAATCATGACTGCTTTAATAGTTGGCGATATAGTGATTTTTTGGTCCATGTGTGTTAGATTAAACAAATTAATGAGTTTATAAAAGTTAAATTTAATGATTCACAAACTGTAATAAAATTTAATGCCTTCATGGACGTCATGTATCATTGTTATGTACATATATATATATATTAAACTTACTTTTTATGAAAATCAGGCAAGTTTAAAATTAAGCTCGTTCATTAGAAACTTAGAAGACTTTCACCTCCATTAACACACTAATTTTAGTATACAGGATGTTCCGAATGTCTTTATCAGAAAGGAAGTGGGAGATAGAACAACAAATTCGAAACCAAAAATACTAACACCATTTTTGCATACGTCCCATAGTTTTTGAGTAAATTTTAATTTAAGATTAACCCAATTGGCGTGCGACTATTGACATAAGACGGGGCTTCACTGTTAAACAATTCAAGATGGGAAGAGAAATAAGTGTCAGAGTCATTATAAACGACAATAGATTCTTACGAACGAATATTTCCTCGGCCCTTTAAATTTTCAAAGGTGTCTTGTTTAAAATTGCTCTGACATTTATTTTTTCTTCCATCTTGACTTACTAATCGAACAAGCCCGACCTTATGTCGATAATCGCATATTCATTGGTTTGATTTTTAATTAACGTTTACTTAAAAGCTACGGAGCACATGCAAAAATTATGTTAAGAGTTTTTGCTCAGAATTTGCTCATCTATCTCCAACTTCTTTTCTAAAAAAGATTTTCAAAACAACTTGTATATTAATATATTAAACTAATAGGCGAATTCTATGATAGAAATTCAGTTAAAACCTGGATTCAGTGATACTTGAAAGTAAAATATAAACGCTTGTTTATTCCTATGTTACAAAATATTAAGTACGTATAAAGAACATATTATATTATACACCATTTTCTTCTTTTACTTTTTCCTTCAATAATTTTCAATACGCCTTTAAGTTCGTGTATAGAAGATACTTGGCCCATATCCAATTACACATCCATGGATAAAGTACTTATACTATTATCAGGTACCATAAAGAAAGTTGACACAGTGAAAATGGCCCTTCAGCATACTTGAAATTGTTAATTTTAACTCTGCAAAAAAAATAAAATATTGTTTATTTAATTTTCTATTATAATTTGCGTGATAACATTTATTCAAGAATGTTCAATATTTTAGCACATTGCATGGTGAAAATATTCAAATCGATTTGCAGCTGTTTTGCAATCCGATTTTAACAGTAAAAGAAAAATTAAGAATATAAAATTATAATTTTAACAGGACCATGGTATCTCTATGTTTTGAGGTTATTGAATCTGAATCCGGGGCTCGTTTAACCTGATAAGGTCTGGGTCAAGGTAAGATCAAGGTCGAATCTTCTTAATCTATCGCTAACGAAGTAGACCATGGAATGAATTATTAATGCGTACTAATTCTAGTACCGAATAATGAAACACATCGCCTTTAATTTGATCTCATAGAGCTTTATTTATTAGAAAAGTATGTTTTGTTAACATAGCAAATGTAACTAAAGCTCGTGTATTTCATAAGTCGGTACTAGAAAACAATTTCCTAAGTTTTATCACAATCGGTCATCCGGAGGTGTGTCAATCTCCTGGTACTAGTTATTGCTAACAAGGGGACTGTTAACCCACCGTATCGAGGGGAAACCCACGCCGGATTCCAGAGGGAGACGAGTGATGGACATGGCATCCAGATCGGGGCACGTCGACCTTTAGGTGGTCCGACTATCGGAAGACCATCCCCGATATATCTCTCGCGACGGAACATCTGGCCGTGCGCGTGCGGGACTGGCGGGTGATCGAAGACTACACAGCCAGCGATCACCAGTACATCACGCTCAACGTTCGTAATCTCGCGCCGGTCCGGCAGTTGAACGCCGCACATTGAGATAAAACGGGACTAAAAGTGCGCAGAATTCGAAAAATTTTTTTCTTATTTATCTATCTAAACATTGAAAATATATTAGTATATATGTTTTAACAATAAATTGAAGAAAAACTTACTGACATAAGGTACTATTATAAAATTGGTTAATTTATAATCTGAAATTTATATTTCTTTTGTGTAATAATTTGCTTTACCTAAATATATATAAGTCTACATTTTACATTCAAATATTTCAAAAAATTTGTATCACATTATACACACTTCATACTTCTTTTCTTTATCTGTAAAATTTTTTTTAATTTTTTTTATTAAGAGAAAGAAATGATCAAATTTTTACATTTTTTCAAAATCAAAAATATTAAATTAAAAATTAAAAAGTACAGAACTTTTTAGATTTAGCCTACTTTAAGCCAATTCTTGAAAATTTTTAAACTTTATTATACCAACTTTTAATCTAACCATTACAGCTTAAATGAAGGAATTATGCACAATGATTATAAACTTTTCATAAGTAGAATTTTTCCAGAAAACCAGGAAATA
>JAWWEO010000023.1:3643447-3663212 GCA_035582975.1 Ormyrus labotus
TTTTAACATTAGAAAACATATCCCAAAGTTACAGGAAAATCCATTATCCAAATGTCGTACACTCTCCTTGTAAGTACTTAATTGAGTAATACTTGAAATAAAACAAATTAACAAAATTTAACCTTATTAATCAGAAAAAATAACAATTAAAATTTTATATTGTAGCGCTGAATGTACAATAACAATAACAAACGTCAGTCAAGTGCCTATTGAAATGGTAGAAATCTCTGTGCAATCAACATTAGATAGTTTAACAGAGTCTAAAGTATTCAAATGGAGTGACGAAAATCTCCGAACTCAATTACCTTTACAGCCGCAAACTACTGCTAGTATTACTTTGTACATGTATGCAGCAATGGATTTTGTAGTACCACAAACACAAACTGGTACGTATAATCTTTCATAGTGTAACTTTCTTTTGCAGGGTTTTCCTCCGTTTTAGCCTTCACAATTAAGTGAAATAGCAAGGATGGAGGTGAATCAATCTTAGAGTGTGTTTGGGGGTAAAGTTAGTGCTACTGACTAGGTCCATCGGCTAATCTGATACCCGAATCAGCTACATGTTGGCTTATATACGTAGTCGCGTAAGCCTAAATCGGTTATAATTTTAAAGCTAATACCCATCGATTTTGGCCCATCGCTTCGAACGAAACTCGGGTTAGTTCCACATAAGCTTATACATGCCACAGGGAGGGAATAAGCGTGAAAAAAAATAATCAAGAGTTAATTATTTTTGGAAACTGTTTATTCATCCCTTCCTGACAGGATTGTCGAGAAGGTAGTCCTTTTACCAGGAGAGATTTTTGAGTTTACAATAGTGTTTATTTAAGCTTATATATTATTCTTATTATACTCATAAATATATGTAAATCTTTCTCTACCTTTTTATTTTTAATTTTTAAGATTTTATATTTTATATTTGTCTAGCTTTTAATAAATCATTCATGGATTTCAGATATTCCTAGTACCTATCATAGTCAGCCAAATAGTTTAATGTCACACTCGGGTCCAAGCTCTCTACCGTCTCGATTAAGCTCTCCGTCACATCATACCAAGAGGCATTCAGAACTGACGTCGTCTTTTCGATCTGGCACCAGTTCCAATTCGTCAAACTCTTTTGGAAGTACACGACTGTCTAAACTCGCTGTGCCACTGCATGCTTCAAATGCCGTTGATGGGCAACTAAAAATTAAGTATTCTGGAAGTGCTGGCTTGGCTGCTGGTTACTGCAGAGTTTCGTCAGTATTTATCACAATCGAAATGTTGCCCAGTGTACAGATTACAAGTTGGGATGTTTTACCAGCAGAGACGTAAGCTCAAAAACTACACTTTAATTTTATTATCGAGTCAGAACGAAAAATGAATAATTTTTCATTTCAGGCCTACTCAATTTTATATGGTTTTGGATGTAACAAACATGACAAATCATGAAATGGAGCTTCATTACACGCAAAGTAAATGCATTTATATGGAAGGCCGAGAATCATGCAGAATACCGATTCCTGTTGATCGGTGCCCTCTTAATAAATTAACGGTATATCTCTTACAGATATTATCGGAGCATCTTGCTTTAGTTAAAAAAGAAAAACAAATTTTGACAAATTGATAGACTTACATTGAAAATAAGTAAAGTTAAATTATAAAAAATCAAAGTTAATGTTCAGATTTTACATAATTCTTATTAAAATTATTTTTTTATTATTTTTCATGCATTTTACTAACTGAAAATTTACATTTCAATTTTCGCAATTCGGTTTTGTTCACTGAAAATTTATAAAATATTAGTTTCATTGAAAATTATTGATAACATTATTTCAAATTATTCCTTTAAAAATAGTATCTTAATTATTTCCTTCTTTTCCATTATGTGATTATGCTCAAAATTTTTCATGAACATGATTATTAAATCAGTTAAAAAAAAACGTTATTAAAGGTGATTGTACTTTTTTTCTTTCTAGTCTAACGGCCCAGGGAGTAACGATGATTTACAAAAAATATGTGCAGAGCATATAGCCTCCTTAACTGATTTGAAATGGCAATTGTTAGGAACAGAATCAACTGGAAAAGCCAGTTTGTCTGGATTAACTTTGACGCAAGATATGTTAGATCTTGTGAGAATGAGTCCATTACAGTGGGGTATGCCATACATATATATTGTTTGTTAAATAATAAATCTTTTATTAACTGATTTATTTTTATTTACAATTTTATTTGTAGAAGTAACAATCAATGATACAATTTTTAAAGCTCAAGATGAAGTAACTTGTGCTTTAGGGGAATGTGTAAGCGTTGGAGTTGGCGTTTCTAATGCTTTAGAAAATCCACTACGAAACTTAACATTATCTATTAATCTTTATCAAGATCATCATAACGGCGTAAATAATTATAGGCTTGATACCAGAGTTTCTATAGCTGGAGCGAACAAAGTTATGCTTCCTACTGTAAGTCATCTAAGCCAAAGAAATTTTTTTTAGATGTTTTTTAAAATATTTTGTAACATATCTTTAAATTTTAATCAATTTTATTTATTAATCAGTTGCAGGAATCTGGACGTGCATATCATGAATGTCGTGTAGTTTTTCTTACTGCTGGGCAGTACAAAATTGATATTCAATGCAGTAGTCGCGAGTCGACATTAGATTCATCACCAATTTGTTCGGAGCTTGCTAATGCAGGACACACTTGGCGTTATATTCCGCCAATCGAAATAAAAGTGGAGGATTGTTAAAATTCAATTTATTGTTTATTTGAATTTATTTATTGGTATAAGAAATAAATTATTATATTTTCTCCAAATTCGATCAACTTTTCTTAAACTATGTCAATCTTAAAATAGATATTTATAAAGTAGTTGCAATACTGATAAGTAATTAAATTAAACTGACTTAAAGTTTAGTTATAGAAAATTATTTTATATTGCAAATTGGTTTCGTTTACAATGATAATGTTAAAAGAAATATAAAATTGTAAATTTATAATAGTATAATGTACAGATTAGTAATTCAACATATAATTTACTTTACATTACTTTACGAAAATACAATTATAAAATTAAAGTACAATCGAATACAGTCTTAATCTTTTAAAGAACTAAAATTATGAACTATTAAAAATCTATAAAATTGTTATCACAATTATGTTAAAAAAATTGTTCATAGAATAATGCCTTTGAAGCATTAAATAACTCTCACCACAATGAGTTTTAAAAATACATTTTATTTTTTACTAAGGCACTATCAGTGTTATCCAAATTTCGGTTTCTTTCCTAAAGGAACTATTTGCATTTGTTCTATTTGCCTTCGGAATTTCCTGTAAAAATTCAAAACATCTTTGTTTGCCCATACTTGCTCAGCACTAAAATCTAAAACTCTTAGAGTTTGTAAGCTTTGAGCCCTTGATAGTGCTACATATGCCTGACCTGCATCAAACACTCTAGCGAGACTCATTTCAACACAATCCAAAGTTAGACCTTGGCTTTTATGTATAGAAAAGGCCCAAGCAAGTTTTAAAGGCAACTGCTTCCTATAAATTACAGCTCCTCCAGCAGTCTTTATGCTCCATTTTTCTAGTTTTGCCATGTAATTACCACCAGTACGAAAATGTACTACTGGCATGTCATCTTCAAATTTAACTACAACTCCTCTTGCTCCATTTACAAGTCCTCCGCTTATGCTAAGATTTTTTAGCAACATGACTTGTGCTCCAACTTTCAAAACAAGTTTACCTGGTACTGGTAATTGCTTATCTAAAATTTGTGTCATGGATTGATCTGAGTCTTGAGCTATAAAAGTTTTAGTAGGTCCAGTTAATTTTTCTAATTGTGACTCATTAATGTCATTAGCTTCATTTACATGAGAACACAATCTAGTTGCCAAAATACCTTCAGATTCAACTTTTTGCTTTGAGGTATTCTTTAAAATATCAGTTATTTCATCGGTTACTTGTCCTATTCTTAATTTATTTAGAATATTAATGAACTTAGGATCTTTTTGCCGATGAACAGTCTTGAGTTCAAAGTTTAAATTGACACATTTTGACCAAGCTTCACTTTGGAAACAAAATTTCACTTTCTCATCTCTCTTTGAAACAGGGGGTAGTTGAAAAAAATCCCCACATAAAATTAACTGAATGCCACCAAAAGGCTTCTCACTATTCCTTACAAACCTAGCAATAGTTTCTATTTTGTCAAAAAAATCTCCATCCACCATAGAAATTTCGTCAATGATCAAATGCTTCGTTTTCCTCCAAATTGTCCCAGCTGATGATTTTGAAACCATCTGTTTACACCTTTGAAGTGTTCCAGTTCCTAAACCAATACCTGCAAATTGATGCAATGTTATTCCTCCTATATGACAAGCTGCTACTCCAGTGCTTGCTGTTGCCATTGTTGCATCTGGGGGCAAAGCTGCAATGATTCTTTTCAGTAAAAATGATTTTCCTGTGCCAGCACTTCCTGTGAAAAATACATTTTGTCCATTCAAAACACATTGCAGAACTTTGGACTGCTCCTCTGTCATTTCTCCTACTGTCGGATTATGAAACAGTTTTTTTGCTCTGGGAATCTTTGGAGTTGTAGTAGTATTTTCAGCAGTAAGTTTTCTTTTCCTAACATTTGTTGGTGAAGGTGTTGTAATAGTTGCTCGAGAAACAGCGAAAGCTTTTTCCTTTGCCTTGTTAATTTCAGCAACTGTTGCAGGGCTGATGTCCTCAACACCACCTCCTAAATTACCTAATAATTTTTCTCTTAAAGGATTTTTTAAATTCTTATCATCATCTTTACCATGCATTTTAATAAAAATTGTCTTTAAAAAATTTATAAGCTGAGCAGCTGGTGCATTAGAAAAAAAAAGTGTGCAATTTTCTAATTTAAATTTAATCGATGCCTTTCCTTCTCCCATAAACCTGTTGAATACAGAGATTTCTTGTAAATGCAACCTAATAGAGCTACTTGCTTTCTCTGGACGAATTTCAACAAGGAGGTGCTTAAATTCATTTCTAATCAACCGAGAAGTTGCAAGTTTATAGTTAACTTTTCTTGTAACAGATCCTTGGGCATTTAACCATTCTACCATAGTTGCACAAGTAAGAGAACAGCCATTGTCATTTTCCATGATTTATAATCTGCTGTAGCAAGAAGTCACTGAAACATATAAAAAAAATGTATTATCTGCTTCACACAAACTCTTAGAGAAATATATCAATTACGCAGGCTATATGCAAAACAAGTATGCAAAATAAAAACTTTTTACCTTAGAACAAATTTATCATTTGCTGAGTAGACAAATTCTTGTAAAACTGGGACAGTGCTCACGGAAAATAATGAATAAAAGTAATGACACTTTCAAATTAGGTAGTTTTAATTTGCTTTACAATCAATGGTACATACCTAATTTGTACAAATATTTATTATCTAGTTTCAATAAATAAATTATCCTATTATTTATAATAAAATAAAACTTCTAACCGTTGTTCCCTGCTACAGCACTGCGGAGCTGCTGACCGTCATTCCGATGGAACCGTGTGAACCATAATTCGAATGCTCTCCTGCAGAAATTAAAGGCGGGTTAAACAACAATGTAGCCACTACAAGAACGTTCACTTTAAATGTCCGTCACGTGCGTTTCTCTTTTGTTTTATTGGAATCACTGGGAAAGAAAAATTTAAATCATTATTATACCGTCAATGTACAATCATCAATCAAAAATAATGCGTTTAATGAAAAAAAAAATAGTAATTTATTTTTCTTAAAATTCAATGACAAACTATATATTTTATTTCCTTAAGAAAATCTCAGTTTTCTTAGCCGCATTTTAAGAAAATTATGAAAATTTGTCGAGCATCAAATCCACAAATAAGCAATGAAATAAATTTCTCTAACAAGTATATATTTTATTATTTACATCAAATTATTTTTTTAACAAAAAAAGCGAATTAATGTTTTAACAAATAACGTAAATGATTCATCGATAATTATCAATTTGATAACTATTATGTGTCTGTTTTCAAAAGTGACTGAATGTTTTTAGACCAGTATTTTTAGAACAAGTTAATTTAATTGAACAAAAAATTAGAAAATTAGAAATTAATTAAAAATTGATAAAAAATTAATGTTTTTAAAGTAATCATTTTTTACTTAATTTGTGACTATTCTAGTATTTCTTACCAATTTTTACAAAAAAATTGTTCTTACATAAATCTCATATTTATATGTTAGACTGGTTTACGAAACGTGAAAAAATTAAAAAATGTTTACTTAAATATTCTTCTATTTTATATTTATTTATTTAATTTATAATAATTTAAAAAAATATTTTTTCTTAATATAGGTATAGATGTCTCTGTACAACTGATTTCTGATTCGTCCATTCGAGTAACCAATCTGCTACGTTGGGGGAAGTTGAGTGAAAGAACCCGAGCGGCGTGTTTTCTTTTCATCACTGGGCATAAGAGGTGAGCATTCGGTTTGTTAATATCGTTAAACATCCGCAAGTATTCACGTTATTTATTACTTCTATCCGCTAAATATCCAAGATGATATTCTCAACAATGCAAAACACCTTGTATTTTTTGCATTCGAAAGGTTTTGATTTTAAATTTTTCTTTATTTTAAATACTTCCATAACCTGACTTCCTTCTGGACTTGAACATTCTTAACACGTCAATTTCTAACATATGTAGTTAAACTAATTTATATTTTACAAGACATTTAAAATCATTAAGTTATTAAATATTTATTTCATTAATTGTAATTTTTTTCAAATGCTTATCAATATTTTACGAAAACTTCTTGTTTTACTCATAGATAATCGTATACATTCCACGTGTAATTTCCGCTTATAATTACATTTTATCGTTTAAATTCTTGTTAATTCAACAAATAAACTGACTTATAAAACCAATTAACTTTTTTATATTGCTAAATATTAAAAAAAATGACAGTTTGAGAAGGATTGTAAAGGTGGTATAAGCGTGTATATATCGATATTAACATATAACTTATTTTTTCCAGAAATTCGGGATGGGTGCATACAAGTATATGCAAGAGCTCTACCGCAAGAAGCAGAGCGACGTGCTCCGCTTCTTGCTCCGTGTGAGATGTTGGCAATATCGTCAGCTCACCAAGATGCACAGAGCGCCCAGGCCATCCCGACCTGATAAAGCACGCCGCTTGGGTTACAAAGCTAAGCAAGGTATATATTTCTTAAAAAGTTCTGCATTTTTATTTATAAAGTAATATAATTCAGAATTCTATCAAAAAAGTCTAAATAGATTGTTAATATTTATTCAACATTCTGATTGAATTCTATACTTCTAAATGATGAATTGTACATGCACCACTCTTACTTGATAACTGGAGATTATGTAAATCTGATAAAAATTAAAAAATTATTTTACATTAATTTACTTAATTTGCACATGGAAACAGTTTTTAATTATTAATTATTATGTAAAACCAGGATTTGTCATCTTCAGAATCCGTGTTCGCCGTGGAGGTCGCAAACGCCCTGTTCCTAAGGGTGCAACATATGGTAAACCCAAAAGCCATGGTGTCAACCAGCTGAAGCCCACAAGAAAATTGCAGTCTGTTGCTGAGGTAAAATTATGATGCCATAGTTTATTTTATTATTTACTAAAGTTACTACCATCTAAATGATGATAACATATTACCTAATGAATAAAATGATTTCTATTCTTCCTTGGATGTCTGAAGTTACTATTAATTTTGCATTACACGTCTTTAAATCTTCTTTGCATATGTTAAAAAATTTTGGAATTTTTTGTACAGGAACGCGTGGGAAGACGTTGCGGTGGTCTCAGAGTACTGAACAGCTACTGGGTAGCTCAAGATTCTTCATACAAATACTATGAAGTTATCCTTATAGATCCAGCCCACAAAGTAAATATCTTTAATTTTAAGTGTTTTGTTCATTATTACATAACTGAATGCATTAATTAAATGATTATTGTTAATTTCCAGGCAATCAGAAATGACCCGAAAGTCAACTGGATTTGCCAGGCTGTACAAAAACACCGTGAGCTTCGGGGAAAAACTTCAGCTGGAAGAAGTTCTCGTGGCCTTGGAAAGGGTCACAGGTTCTCACAAACCATCGGAGGATCACGAAAGGCAGCCTGGCTGCGAAGAAATTCCTTGTCACTCCGCAGAAAGCGATAAACGCTTTCATAAACTGCGGGGTCTGTTACAAGGCTTCATTTATTTTACAAATAAAATCATTTTTTTTGAAAATTTGTGTATTTTATTTTTTCTTTAAGTCATAAAATACATTGTTTATACTAAATATAAGTTCTAAGATGCAATATAATAATTCAAAAGTAGTTTTGTTGCATTATTCTTTGGAATATATTTTATTTATGTAAAAACTTTTTTTGTCTGTTATTTAAAAAATTAAAACATTTTAAAAGTAGTAGTTGTCAACTAATTTATTTTATTCGTTAAATTTATTTATTCATCGAGTAACAAAAGTGAAATAAAATTTATTAAATTTAAATTTTTAGTGTATTTAAAACTATTGATTTAAAAAATAGATTAATCTAGTTTTCAACGAGAAAAAAGGAAGGCAATAAATACATGACCTAAATTTGATGCAAAAAGAAGTATCTATAAAAACTATGATTTAATTTATTTAATAAATATAAAATATCTTATAATAAAAAGATTCCTAATATGATTTTAAGTAAATGATTTATTAAATAATCATTTATTACTTTAATAAAATATATTATTTCTTTGTTTATTTATTAAAAATAAGATCGGCAAGATGCCCCATTACAAAATTTATTTACAAAATGAGGGTAGCTAATTTAGAGTTAGTTAGTTTTAGAGAGATAAAGATAACTCTTAATAACTAAATTAAAAATGAATTAAAATTAACTAATATTAAATAAACGTGCTACATTAACTAATAAGTGTAGCTAATAGAATGCCAATATTACTTAATTAAATTATGATTTTCCCAAAATAAACCTAAACGTAATAATAATGTAATTGATTGCTTAAAAAACTACAGGACGTTGGTATTTGGTGGGAGGAGAGTTTACACGTGTATTTAAGAAATTTAGGTTATCGGTAGGTTATGTTTTGAAAAAGCTCAGTTCGATTCGAACAGTTGACGAGGCAAAAGCATGAGCCATGAATGGACAATGGAAGCAATATTTGTTGTGGTTTGCCCACGAGCACGTGGATTTCCGAATGGCTGTCAGTGATGAAACTAATAACCAATCGCTAAATCAATGTTTGTTTACCTCGAAAAATTAAATAATGGCTTTGTTTTCTTTTAGGAGATGGAATCTATCATCAGCATGTTTAACATAACCTTAAGATCTCTTTATAAACCAATAGATCACGTAAGATAAAGTAATATATATTTTTAGCACTGAATCATCTTGAGTTGATTTTTTTTTTATCAAAAAAATTAATAAATTAGTTTGTAAGCTAAACATTTTGCCACTTTTATTAGCCATTCTGGATTGTTGAACTGCCATCGGAAGATGTGGCTTGCAGGATAGCCAGTAGGTCAGTTTTACTTCGACATTGCATTGAATTGTGGGCACACGCAAAGACTGAGGATGATCTCCATAAAAATTTGAAAGATGTTCCACAAGATAAGATTGATTCGCATTTAAAGACAACTTTCAAGGTCATTGTTGAAACATTCTGCAAACATTTTACACAAAAAGAAAAAGTAGCAAAAATAGAGGTAATATTTTTAAAAACTTACTTTTTCAAGGATAAATGTATAAATGTTAATTTACACTTTTTATTTGAAGACTTTTAATTATTTACCATTAAAAGGATCAGTGTGTTTAAAGAATCCGGATACAACTTTGTTTTATATAGAATATTACGGCCTACAACCAAATGCTATACCAGAAAAGCCTTTAGATTTATTTTTTGGAAGATGGGTATGTAATTTATGAATAAATAAAAAAAAGTGTTAATTGCCTACTATAAAGAAAGACTTTTTAGATTGCTGATGGTCAAAGGGAGGTGATTAAAAAGCTCTCTTTAAAATCCAGAAAGTTTATAGGTAATACTTCTATGGATCCACAACTTTCTATTATAATGGCAAATCAAGCACAAGTTAAGAATGGTGACATTATTTTGGATCCATTTGTTGGCACTGGTTCATTATTAATTACTGCATCGATGTTTGGTGGCTATACTCTTGGGACAGACATTGATTTTCTGATGCTTCATGCTCGTACAAGGCCTAGTAGAATTTCTCAAAAAGTAAGCCACATCATGACAGAGAAAATAGTCTTTTAACATAAGTTTGAAGATTTAACTTAAATTAATGTTTTTAGGTACGAGAAGAAGACGAAAGTATAGCGGCAAATATGACGCAATATGGAGTAGGTTCGCGATACTTAGATGTAATAGTTTCTGATTTTTCTCAACCATTATGGAAGCCAGACATGCAGTTAGATGCTATCATTACTGACCGTAAGTGTACTAAACAAGTCTGAAAAATAGTGAATTTTAAAAATTCTTTTATTATAGCCCCATATGGTATTCGTGAAGCCGTTGAACGAATCGGTACGTCAAAAATTAATCCTTCTATAGAAGATCATCAAGTGGAAACGCACATTCCGTCCAAAGTTGTATATGAATTATGGCAGTTATTTATAGACCTTTTGACATTTTCCGTCAAGCATTTAAAACGAACTGGTAGATTAGTATTTTGGTTCCCCATTTTTAGGTAATTTAAATTTGTTATAGTTTACTATCATTTAAAAAATATTTTTTTCCTTTATTGAATAATTACGTTTTAATTTTAGGGGACAATATTCAGACGATCAATTACCAGTTCATCCTTGTTTAAAACTAATAGCTAGTTCTGAACAAATTCTTAGTAATTATACTAGTCGATTGTTATTGACGTATGAGAAAATCAAAGAGCCCGAGGTAAATATCGTAATTTTTCAATTTTTTATTTTTACAGTATTAAAATTTTAATACTTTATTTAGAGAACGTAAAGATAAAATTGCAGTAATTTAGTTAGAATAGATGAAAGCAAACTTTGACAAACAAAATAATAGCTACATTTCGTTTATTTGAAAGTACCAAAAATTTAAAATATTTTTAATTTTGAAATGAATTAATAAAATAATGTCTTTTTAATAGCCTGATGACCCGCCTTGTACAATAGGAGAAGCGAATTTTCGTGACCAGTATTTTAACATGAGAGAAGAATTGCGTAGCGTAAGAAGAGCACGAAAATGCGCTGAACGAGCACAAATGAAGAAAGAATGGGAGGAACGGAAAAGAACGACCAACGGGGATAAGACGTGATTAAAAATATTGCACATAGTTTCTTAATTGTATAATAAATATTAAATACAGATTTTTTACTAAAAATTAAATAGTCACAATGCACCACTTACTCTAAAATAAAATTACGCTCTTAAATGATTCGAAAGTAAATGTATACATTATAATATTACGTGAAATAATGTAGTTATAATGAGTACAAGTGCAAGTCAGATTTTAATAACTACGAGAAGAAACAACGTAGAAAAAAATATAAAATATTTATATGTAAAATATAGTTTGGCATACAACAGTACAATTGGCACTTTAATTCGCCGAGTGCAATTGCCTATATAAATACTTCGACAAATGAATTTCTCTGAACATTTCCCTCTACTTTGCTAAAAGTTAAAATAAATACTAAGAAATGCGAGAGTATTTTATAAAGGCACTGGAAAAATCTTTCACAGAAATTTATTTGCCGAACGATACATTTTCAGTTCAGCTTTTGGAAAAACATTTTCCTTCCTAACACAAAATTGATATACAATTGTGTAGAAGCTTTTGTTAGCAGACGAGAATATTGTCTTCAACGAGCGCGATATAGTTTATTACTATTGAAAGTTTATACCCCCAAGCGAAGATTTTTCGCATTTCGAATTATTTGTTTATCACCGATCACCGCAATACGCGCCTCGTCGCAAGATCTCGCCTCTTGCGTTCCCTTTAGCATTTTTTACGCCACTTTTGGAAAGCTTTTTTATCGCAAAAACGTGCTCAAATTTATTTCAACATAATTTACTTACACCTCGGAATACCTAAGTTTTCCACAAATAAATTTACAAAGAAATGTGTATATAAAGTAGCTATTAAAAAAATATTTTATCATATATTTTCTTTTTAGATTCATTCTGCTAATACTTATAGCTTCGTAGACCTTCACTGCAAACTCGATAAAATACAGACAGCGATCACGATTTGCGAAAAACAAGCCCGATTGAAAAGCGGTCTCCGTTCAAAATGCCCAAGGGAACGTTGATAAAAAAAAGAATATCCTAGAATCTCCGAAAGCCGCCGCCTCACTTGTCGAGCTTCCTTCCGGCGTCGGCGTTGACGTTAACCGAGTGAACCTCCGACCTCGCGATCGCACCCCTACCGACCATCGGCGTGTGATCCTCCTCGTCGAGGGGGAACTCGTAGATCGGCTTGAACCCTCCGAACAGCTGGGGCTTGAAGTTGTCGGGGTCGAAGCTCTCGGCGGTGGCGGCGTCGCTCTTCTCCGTCTGGGAGTCGTTCTCGAGGCTGTCGCTCTGCTCGCCGCGCTCCTTGTCGGCGTCCTTCTTCTCGTCCTTGGTGCGCTCGGTGCCGTTCACCTGCCCGGGCGAGACGACGACGCTCCAGCCGTTCTTGGCGGGCATCTCGGCGGAGACGCTGGCCACGAACGGCGCCATGAAGTTCTGCGGCGAGGGAGCCGAGGAGGAGGAGGAGCTCGGCTGCTGCGACGGGAGCAGCACCGGCTTCTCGTCCCTTCTGTGAGCACCCAGACGCGCCAGCTCGTCCTTGTCCTCCTCGTCGTCGTCTAGAGTTAGGTCGTGTCGGTTGAGGGCGGAGGGAGTCGTTGGGGTGTAGACGTAGGCGATGGGACTGCTCGAGGCTTGGATGAGAGGAAGGCGGGGTAAGGTGGCGGAGATGGCGCCGTTCGAGGGTTGCTGCTGCTGCTTCTTCGTGGCGAAGGGCAGGAAGTCCTGGAGGTAGGAGATGACGTTGAAGCTGCTGTCGCTGAAGTTGCTTGATTCGGGCTTCTTTGCGTCCTCGTCGTCGTCCTCGAGATCGTCGCTCGGGACTAGAAGGGGTTTCTCTTGAACTATTGGGGGAGAGTCGTGTCGGTCGATTGGGTAACCCTAAAAATTATTTTCTTTCTTCAAAATTTTCATCTTCTCGCAAATATATACATACATGATTTTAGTTTTATTGTTAACTTTCAACACAAAGTTTTGCCAGACTTTATTACTTACTCTATATAGGATAGAATCGATATCGATTCCAACTAGAATCAGACGGTTCACGATTTTCCGTATGGAATTTATCGATTTCAGCTGAAATCCATATCGATTTTGGACGATAAACGTAAAGCTTGAAAATATTCACCTGCGAGCCAAAGTCGGTGTTGACGGTGTTATGATGCTGGGGCCGCTTTCCGTAAAAGTACCCGGGCAGCTTGTCCTCGGTGGCCTTGTCCTCGTCCTCCTGGGGCAGAGTGTCGGGGGGCAGGGGTCGGTGCGGGCCGTGGGTGCCGATCACCACCGCCTCGTCGCGCTCGACGAGGTCCTCCTGGCTGCCGATGTTCACCGCGCTGTTCACCGGGTAGACGACGTAGACCGGCCCGTTCTCGGAGGCGTCCGCCGCGTCCTGGCCCTCGGCGCCGTCCTCGGATACGTCCTTGCGACGGTCCGCCTCGCCGCTCTGCTGCTTTCGGGGGAGAAGAGATTTATTATTTTTTTTTTTTTGGTTAAAAATTAATTTGGAAATTTCTTGGATTTGAATTCGGTGGGAAGGTATTAAATTCCCCTGGATCGTTTTGATGGCTTAATTACTCTCTAAATTTAAAACAGTGAAAAATCACTGATAGGCAGTGCATATGCACTACTTTCAAAAGTCAAAAGTAGGTCACTGATTAATAGTGAATATGCACTACAACAAGTAGTGAAAAGATTCACTATTAAGTAGTTAAATATTCATTGGGAAAATAGTGTATTCTCACTAGAAAAGTAGTGTGTTCTTGCTATGAAAAACAGCGAATTGTCGCTGTAAACGACAGTGTATTGTCACTGTAAACAGTAGTGAGTTCTTGCTCTTAACAGCAGTGAATATTCATTGTTTAAGTAGTGAATTTCTACTACTCAACGCAGTGAATACTTTATTATTAAGAATTTGACGGTTCACTGCTTTAATATTGAATGTACACTGTTTTATTAATGCAAATTTGGGGTGCTGTTATAAGGTGTACAAATTATTGTCCACAAGATACAAGAAGTAAAAACTATATAAATCGAGGAGCCCGTCTAGCATTCGAGTTTAAAGAATTCAAACGGCTAATTCTCATTTTTGACTCCACAATGCGTCCGACTACGAAATCAATCCAAAAAATATAATATCGGCCTCAAACGCCGCAAGAAAAAAAAAAAATTGCTCACCGGCGTCGCGTTCTCCTCCCTCTCCTCGTCGCTCTGCCCGTCGGGCCGGTTGACCTTGAAAAGCGGCGGAAAGTTGGCGCGTATCATCTCCTCGTCGAGGCCGCCGCGCTGCTGGATCATCTGCAGGGTGGCAACCTTGGGCATCTGGCTGTCGGCCCTATTCTTGGGGAAGATGATGGGCCGGGGCGGTATCTGGGGCGGCTCGGCGGAGAACCGCTCGCCGGCCGCTTCGTCCTCCATGCGGTGCTTCTGCGCGACGAGGGGCCGACCCGGCGGGCGGTAACGCTTCGACTCGTCCTCCTTGCGGAGCGCGGCCGGCTGCGGGAGCTGCTGGTGCTGCTGTTGCTGCTGTTGCTGCTGCTGCGGGTGGTGGTGATGGTGATGGTGGTGGTGCGGCTGAGGGGGCGGAGGTGGGCTCAGGCGCTGCAGGTGCGGGGGGTGGGGCTGCGGTCGCCGGGACGGGTGGACGTGGGGTGGCTGCGGAGCCGGGGACGGCGGACGACGACTCGGGTATGGCTGCGGAGCTGGCAGGGTTCCTGGGAAGAAAAGCAGTGACGTGGCATTTTAATTTGATGGATATTGTAGGAAATTTATATTTAATAGAGATTTATATTTTAAAAAATGTTATAAAAACGTTGTAACGACCAAATATTTCATAAGAAGTAAGCCTACGAGGAATCTGCGACCGTTGGAGCCGAGTTTCCGAAATCTCGATTCTGAGATTGGGAGTTACGGGGAAATTCGCCCGGCCGAGCTCCCTGGTAACACCCTCCCCTACTTGAAGCGCGCCCGCGAGCAGAGCTCAACTAGGGTTGAAACTCAGTTGGCGAACGCGGTGGTGGCGCGCGAAACTAACCTGCCACCACTATATAAGGGCGAGCGAAATCCCGGCGCGGCAGATTTTTACCGCCGGAGCACACGCGAGTGAAGAACACCGAACTAACCTGACATTGTTGATCTCCCTGAATACATTTAATAAAGTTTATATTTTATTTAATATTTAAAACTCAAAAAGAGAGATTATTTTATTTCAACAAAAAAAAAAAAAAAAAAAAACCAAGGCCACCTACAATATAGGAGTCGTTTGAATTCAGAAGCGTTGGCCGTGGCCGTGAATTCGGGCACTACCTTTACATTAAGAATTGCAATTTCCAAATTTTTATTTTTAACAAACAAACAATTGTCCTTTAAAGTGTCATCTTTTTATATATGGAATGTTTCTAAAAATTAAAAAGTAACGGACAAAAATAATCTAGTTTTATATAGACTTTACGGTAAATCTCAGCAAAAGATATCCTTGATTTAAATAATATTTTATTTTATTCTGTAATAAGGATTTGATTCGATTCACATTTTCAAAATTCGAGTTACACCGCTTTTATTTATTTATTATTATTATTTTTTTTAATGATTAAAGCAATCGAAACTGTTAACTTGTGGAGATATCTTTCTTTACAGGCTGCGCTGATATTCTTTTGCCTACTTCTTGAGAAAATTGAGAAAGTGACGTACAACGCGATTGAGACGAAACAATCTTTAGAATAATAGCTGCAAGAATGAGGTTCGAAATGAACTTTCAATTGGCATCATTTTCAATCTTCCGACTACAATGGAATGCGAAAATTTTATTGTCAAAGTAGGTAACGTCCCCGATTGGAGAGGCCGCAAATATTTATCGAATCATTAAACTCTTTATTATAGTAGTTAAAGTAACAACTTACATTTCTTGCCGCCTTTGTAAGCGATAAATTCAATCTAATTTAATCCGAATCCGACAATATTACGATTTTACTTTATGAATCTAACATTTTTTACATACGAACAAAATAAAACGTCGTTCGAAGACCGGAGAAAAGCATACCTAAAACGCAGGATAATATTCAATATCCGTCTAATCATGCCAGGCCTCGTTCTACTTATGATAATGTTTCCTATAGAATATCTACCCACTTAAGTATAATTTCCTCGCAACTTTCTCCGGAAAAAGGGAGTCACTTTATAATCTCCATTGCCTGCCAACCGCTCGTCATCCTCGACTTTTTCCTCGACTTCCTCGAAAAAAAAAAAAAAAACTCACCGATCTTGTCGGTGCCTCTGTGCCCGTGGGAGACCTTGGCGTTGGGTCGGAACTGCGGCAGGATGTTGGGGAGCTTCGGGTCGTGGGTCGGCGGCGGCCGCCTCTTGAATCCGACGGGCGGCAGGTCGGGCTTCTGCCTCGGCGGCAGCGGGATCCGCTGCGGCCGCTGGGGATAGTCGGAGGGTTTGCCTCCGTTCGGGCCGTTGTTGTTGTGCTGGTAGTGGAAGTAGTACGGCGGTCGCTGGCTGTTGTTGACTCCTGCCGGCGGTCTGGAACAATATCGACGAGGGTTTTTTTTTTCAGTCGAGCGAAGGATCGGAGATTTTTGTCGAGTTTCCTTTTTAATGTTTGTAAGTCTATCTGTTTTTTATAAGTTAAATTATTATTATTTATATATGAAGCACTATGCTACCATTACATAGAATTTAAAGAAACATATATGAGACAGAATACGAACACAAGAAAAAAATTTAATACAAATGCCCAAAATTTCAAAAACAATAAGTAGCAAAAACAGCTACACAAATGCAATAAGAACTTTTAATTCATTACCGAATGAATTAAAAAACCTGGCATATACCAGAGACACTATAAAGAAAAAATTAAAAACATGGATTTCAGCCAATAGATAAAGATATGTATTGTATTTCTTATAAGGAAAATCTAAAAAATTTTGTGCAATTTTAGTTTTAAGTTAGTAAATAAGTAGTATGTAAGTTCAAATGTACCAGACCTACGCTCGGGCAATTAATTTGCCTATTGTAGGATTGCAAATCCCAAGTAGGATTACTATGTAATTTCTGGTTTAAATAAATAAAATAATTAAAATAAAATAAATAAAATAAAAATTAGAAAAGAATTCTTTGGTAAATTTATTTTTACAACTAGACGTTGGTCCTCAAAGGACACTTTTAATTACCATTTGAAGAAATTTCAATATTGTTTCTCAAGTGACAAAGTTATCAAGTTCAAGTTTAAAACTTCATTCAAGATCAATTGAATAATAATTAAATATTCAATGATTATTATATAAGCTCTTCAGCTTTATAAAATGATCGGCCGGTAAATTATAAAATTCCCTTCAAAAATTTAACAAGCGATCAAAACAGATCGAAAAAAATAACTGAAGGCACAATAGACAAAACAGAAAACCGACTAAATCTCCCGCTCCCCAATATATTCACCTGTTGGGACGAACTTCGGCGGGCGGCGTCAGACTCTCCGACAGCTGGGGCAAGTTCGGTACGTTGTTCCCACTGTTCAAAATGACGCCGTTCTCCTGGGGAACGGCCGCGGCGTTGGTGATCTCCTTGACGGAGCCGTCGGCCTGGTTGATGACGATCACGTGCTCCTCTATATTGGGCTTGGCCTCGTCCTTGCTCGCGTCGGGGAAGCTGACGAAGCCGTCCTCGGCTCCTCCGTCCTTCTGGCCGGCCGCCGGGAAGACGACCGACGACTGGGGCTTCGAGTTCTGGGACTCCGAGTCGGAGGGGCTGCTCAGCACGGGGATCTGGGACATCATCGGGCCCGGATTGTACCACTTTTGGGGAGCGTAGCTCGAGGGGGCCGAGGGCTCGACCACCGCGACCGAGGGCAGACCCACGGAGAGCTTCTGGTCCATGCCGGGGGCCTGCTGGTTGTTTGGATTCTGCGGGATTTTCATTGATTCGGATTGTTTTTATTTCTTTTAACTGGCAGATTCGTATGTAGCTTTTTTTTGTGAACGTTTAGTGCGAAAGAGTGTAAATAAGCTTTTTTTCTCAAATTAATTTACTTTAACATAAACATATATTAAATATAGCGAAATTTTCTCTCTAAAATAGAATAAGTGAAAATTCACTTATTCGAAGTGTATATATGCACTTATTCGTCATGTCAAAAGTCTTCCACGTGCAATAAGTGAATATGCACTTATTATGTAAGTGAAAACCATATAAGGGCTGAGAAAATTCCAAATTTTCGCTTATAAAAAGGTTATTTTTCACTTATAAAAAATGAATTTTCAAGTGCTTAATTTTCAAAATAATATTTTCACTTATTTATGCGTGAAAACTATAATCACTTCCAAAATAAGTGAAAATTGCACTTATTCGACTTTAGAGAGTTAATTCTGGGCGGCCCTTGCCTATAAAAAAGTCAATAAATTTGGACCCTGTGGGCCGATCTCGAGACAGAAACTCTAATGCGATAAATAACCAATATATTCCTGCCGAGGAAAATCTGTATATCGACGGGCAATACAAGAAGCAAACCAAAAAAAGATTTGAAAAAACCGTAAAAGCTCTCGATCTCAAAATAATAAAAATCGAAACTCACGTTATTGAAAATCGGCCTGAAACTATTCTCATTCGAATTGGTCGCGTAGGGCCGCTCCTCCACCGCGGATCCGTGGGCGTAGTAGCTCCCCTCGACGTTCTGCCTGTTGCCGAGGACGAAGGAGACGGTGTCCTGGTCGTGGGGGACGATGACGTTGCTGGTGCTCTCGGGGAGGACGCTGATGACGCTTCCGGGCCTGCCGTAGAGATTGCCGTTGCTGCCGGGGAAGTGGATGGTCGAGTGGACGACGTGGTTGTTGGCGTTCTTGTTGAAGAACTCGACGGGCCGGTGGGCCTCGACGAAGTTCTCGTGGACCGGGGGCAGTGCGTTCGCGTGACCGCTGTCCAGGGGCATCGAGGTCACCGGGTGCGTCGGGGGCGGCTTGGAGGTCAGGTGGACCGCGGGGCTGGACGACGACGGCGCCGCAGTGGTGCTCGTCGTCGTCGTCGTCGTGGTCGTCGGGCTGCTGCTCATCGGGGTGAGGGTCGACGGGTCGAGCTCGACGCTCTGGACGATCTCGACGCGCGGAGGCGGCTGCTGCTGCGGCTGGTGGAAGCTCACCCGGGGAGGCTCCTCCGGGGAGGACTCGTAGTCGTCGTAGCCGTCGTTGTAGTCGTAGGTGGACTGGGTGGTGGGCCGGGACGGGCTCTGAGGTCCGTTGCTGTGGCCGTTCATCTCTTTTTCGACCATCATGGGGAAGTTTCTGAAAGCAGGTAGATCACGGGTTGGGTGCTTGGGAAATTTCAGTTATGTTTATTTTTCATAAATTTAAGCTGAACATTATATATTTCTATTTGTCAAGTTTTCAAAAAACTATCGTATAATTAAGTCTCAATCTTCTCTTTTTACTTTCGCAAAAAAAAAAAAAAAAAAAAATACTAGGGTACGTCCTAAGATTCATCTTTTTA
>JAWWEO010000023.1:3663312-3674259 GCA_035582975.1 Ormyrus labotus
AGAGTAGCACGAATCGATCAAAAAGGAGATATTAAGTTCTAAATTATCAACAACATACAAATTAGGTGGAGCCTCAGAACCGACCATATTCGAGCTTCAAAATAGATATATAAAATATTTTAGTCTTTTCCTGTACAAAATCAAGACTTAACACTAGAAAAAGTCAATAAAAGAAATAGATATTGAAAAAAGCTTAAAAAAAATACCGTCGAATCGTCAAGAAAAAAAAAAAAGACAAAACTCACGCGAAGCTCTCCGGCTCGTAATTGCCGCCCTGTAGCTTCTCGATCGGCAGCACGTCCTCGTACTCCTCGTAGCGACTGGTGCTCTTGGAGGGCTTCCAGGTGGTGACCTTGGGCTGGGTGGGGGGCGGCCTCGTGCTCGCGGCGGTGCTCGGCCGAGCGGTGGTGCTCGTCGTCGTCGTCGTCGTCGTCGTCGTCGGCCTCGCGGTGGTCTTCCTCTCGACGGACTTCGGCGTCGTGGTCGTCGTCGTCGTCGTGGTGGTCGTGGTCGTCGGCCTCATCGTCGTGGTCGTCGACGTGGTGGTGGTGGTGGTCGTGGGGCGGCTGGTGGTCGTCGTCGGGCTCGTTGTCTTCGGGTAGTAGACTTTGCGGGTCGCCGTGCTGATCGATACCTGGCGGTGAATTATGGAGGAGGTGATAAAAGTTTCAGGCTGCCTACTCGGCTGCGTTCGAATGCATAAAAATGCATATTGTCGGTAAGCGCCGCCGTGCGTTTGCACGTTTTGCGGGATCGATGGCTTTGCGAATTGTTTCTATTTCCGTATAGGCATTAGCTGTATAGTAATGATGTTGGTATTGACTTCGTTTATAAACAGAGGTTCATGCAAACCTCTGGATTCGGATTGGACTTTGGAAAAAGTTTACGACAGCAAAAATTCATGAAACGAATAATTTTACGAATTCGAGTTTTTATAATTATTTTGAAATTCAATCTTTTAGTTCAATCGTTCAGACTATAATGCATTTTTTAATTTCTTACAAAATGACATTAATTAATAACTCGACTGTATGGCATTAAACCGAAAATTCTGGTTACTTTTATGTTTGGATATCATTTTCAAAATCTGACAAGGAGAGTGTACGACATTTGGGTAATGGATTTTCCTGTAACTTTGGGATATGTTTTCGAATGTTAAAATATGAAGGAAGCCGCGTCCGTTCGGCCTAACGCTCGATTTTTCAAAAGTTGTGCTCTTTTATCAAAAATTTAAGAAAAATCGATTTTTCTTTAATCACATATAACTTCTCAACTATTAATGGTGCCGTATTTTAACGATTGGCATTCAAAAAGTGAGATCAAACCCTATCGACTCCAAAAAATTACATCAAAAAATCTTTATTTGTTCAAAAGTTATAGCTAAATAAAAATTTGCAAATAAAATTAGGCTAAAATTACATATAAGCAGATTTTTTGTTATTTTAATGGTTCATTCTTTGTTTGACTATAACTTTTGAACAAGTAGATTTTTTGATGTAATTTTTTTGAGTCGATAGGATTTGGTCTCACCTTTCGAATGCCGGGAGTTAAAATACTGTACCATTAATAGTTGAAAAGTTATACGCGATTAAACAAAAATCGATTTTTCTTAGATATTTGATAAAAGAGCACATAATTTTTGAAAAATCAAGCATTAGACCGAACGGACGCGGCTTCCTTCATATTTGAACATTAGAAAACATATCCCAAACTTACAAGAAAATCCATTACGTAAATGTCGTATACTCTCCTTGTGAGTCAAAAAATTTCAGTTCTAAAACTCTGACAATGCGACAGTTTCGGAACGGTAAATCGCAAGGATGTCAAATCGATTTCTCGATCCGTAAAAATTTTTTTTTTAGCTTATCGATTAAAAATTTTTGCATCGATAAATTTTTCAAACTTTTTCCAATCAACTTGTTATACGCTTCGAAGCAATATTCTTGGAACGAAAATAAAATCCAGCCGTTAATCCAAAGCTAAAAACGACGCGGACCAAAGAACTGTTATAATCCTTTATCATTATATCTCGCGAGTAAAAACCTAATTAAAGAGCCCAAGGCAGCAAGCATCGCTCGCTCATCCCATCCCGGCAAAAACGCTCGACGACCAAGATAGAAAGTACCTTCGTAGCGGTCTCCTGATGATACGGCCGATGGTTGTTGATGTTGTAGCTGTTGGAGCCGCTCTGCACCTTGGTGTTGGCGTAGGAGCTCGATATCAGCGGGTAATTGTTCTCCCTATCGTACTTGTCCGAGCTGTACCTCACCGGCAGATTGAGGAAGTCGTGGAAGCTCGGCGAGTAGGGATTTATCTCGTTCGGGCCGACCCGCTCGCTCTTCGAGTTGGTCGACACGACTCGCTTGCCGTCGAGGTAGCCGATCTTCCCGTAGGGGTAGAGCTTGGTGGTGTCCTCCTCCTCCACCATCTCCTCCGCGGCGTAGCTCTCGCTGAGGTTGAGCGCCCGGAGGGGCGGCGTCTTCTCGAAGTCGATCTTGCCGGTGATCGGGTCCTTCTCCAGGGAGAAGGGCTTGCCGCCGTTGAAGGCGTAGGCGAAGGGCTTGTAGCGGGGCTCCTGGTCCGGGTAGGGGGTGGAGGCGACGCTCGAGCCGCTCTCCTCGGCGATCAGGTCCAGGGTCGCGTCCGAGTCGTCCGCCAGGGAGGAGGCGGCGGCTTCGTCGGGGGAGACGGCGCGGGTGTTCTTGTTGTCCAGGTGGCCGCCCATCAGCAGGGAGGAGGAGGAGACGACGGGCAGGGCGGAGCTGCTGAGCAGCAGCAGGCTCCAGAGCGCCAGGCACATTTTTCGGCTGCGGAAAGGAGAGGAGATTTGTGTTTTTTTTTTGACACTTTGCTTTGGAATCTATTTATTCGTCGTGGTGAAAATTATAATTTAATAAATGGATTTTTTAGTTAGCTTTTTTCTTAAGGTAGTACCCTCGACTAAATCTAGGGTTTGCGAAAAAATTTGTATCTTTAAATTTTTAAACCTAACATATGTAAAAGTAGAGAAAGTAACGTTGATGAAAAAAATTAAAAACGCAATTTCGTTTAGTACAATTTGAAATATCGATTAGAAAGGCAATCATCATTTCGCCTTTCAAGAAATTTTTATTTTCTACCCGATTTGAAAGGGCTCATTTTGTTCCTTGTACATTCATCTGCAAATCTACTGTGGAAAATTGAAAAATAATCTGGGAAAACAAAGTTGTCCTCAGTTGTTTATATAAAAACGCTGTTTATATATATAAAAACTGTTTATATAAAAAAAGTCAGGGCTGTTAAACAATTGACCACAACTTTTTTCTCCCAGATTATTTTTCATTATCTCACGGTAGATTTGTAGATTAATGTACAAGGAACAAAATGAGTCCTTAAACATCTAAATCGAGTAGAAAATAAAAATTTTTTGAAAGGCGAAATGACGATTGTCTTTATTATCGATGTTTCAAATTGAACTAAACGAAATTGCGTTTTTCATTTTTTTTCTTCAATGTTACTTTCTCTACTTTTAGATTTAGTCGAGGGTTACTACCTTAACCAATCATGCGAAGGAATGAATCTGTGCGTGGCAAGAAATTTTTTATTGGGAATTTATATTGATAATTTCTTAAGAAATTTTGGCAAGTCAACACAACGTAAAAGAAATGATAAAATTTTATAAATTTAAATAGTAAAATGATGCAAATTAGAAACCGATGTAATACTATAAATTTGATTGATTTTTCTAAGTCTTTTTCAACCGGGAACTATGCCATCGATACAGAAATTCTGAGTTTTCAATAATCACGTGATATATAAAAGTTAAAAATAATTTTTTTCGCAGTTTAAAACAATTTTGTTCAATGGCAGAATATTATACTTGAGTTTCACAAGTGAAAAGAGTGCGTGTACATTATATTCGTACAATTGAAATATCAAAATAATTATACAGTTTCCCAAGAAAATTTCTTACTATTTAACTTTACTCGTGCAGGAATTTTAAGTAAAAGTCAAAGTCAAGCACAAATATCAATTTACTTCTCAAACGTGACGTCGAAATTATCCCTCAACTACTCCACTCCCAATAATCATCAACAATAATCCTTAAAAACAGTAACTCAAAAATCCAATCTCAAACCCTACTCAACATATACACGCCACGTCCTCGCGCAACCAGAAAAAGCTACTCTCGTGCCAAGCAGCTTATTAACAATTTCCTCCCAAGCCAATAATTTCCGGAACGCGTCGCGCCTCATCTCGCACTAAAAAGCGACCATTTCCCGGCGGCGGCGAACGGCCATTATAATCTAGACATCCTCGACGGAAAGCGCGTTCTTCTCTCTCTCGGCTAAAAATCGAATTTTCAGGCTCTCCGCGCACCGCTCGATCGTCTCGAGTATATATACGTACCGCTTCGGCGTCGGCCGTAACGAGGAAAGGGTACCGTTAACGAACGATTATTACGTCACCGAAGGCACGCCGAGAAGCGCCGCGTTCATTAGTGGGTCATCGCTTTCGCGTCCGGCGCGCGTATATACATATATATATGCACGAGGAGACTCGGTGATTACGGGCGCAAAAATGCGACTTTTTCGCCGCTGTCACACTTGCGAGTGTCGTCGGCTGCTTTTTGCGGCCGACGCCGCCGTCGTGATTGAGGGGAGAAAAGCGGCTGTGGGAGCTCGTTGTTTGGCGATTGATGTTTATTGGGGGGGTTCGACGTTTATTTGTAGAGACAGAAATGTGGTGTAACGGTTTTTACGTTGTACGAAAGAGGAAAATTTTTAAATTATTAATAGTTCAATGTTGCAAGATGTCGACGTTATTATGGTAGAAAACAAAAAAACCAGGCGGTACTTTTAGCCTCGAGATGTGCGACAGTGTGACATTTACAGACGCCCACTCCTTTTTACTTGTATATTCACACTGAGAGAAAAAAAAGTAAAAATTACTATTTTGTATCGTTATTTCAAATATGAGAAGAAAAATAAGAACATTAACTATATGAATAGTAAATACGAAAATAGAAAATTGTAGTCAATTCAAAACAGCAAATATTCTTATTTTTCTTCTCATATCTGAGATAACGATACAAAATAGTCATTTTTACCCTTTTTTTCTGACAGCGTTGAATTTATTTTATAAAATAGATATTACATTTTTTATGCTTTTGTTTTTAGTTGGATTACCCAAAGATTCGTAGGAGTAATCCGGACATACATAGCATAGTATATTGGAGGAGTTGCCGTACAAGTTATTTTTGGATTACTTTGAATTTAGAAGGAAGAGGAAGAAATCCGAGATACGACCAACGAGGTAAATTTAAATTTAAGCGTGAACTTGGCAAAAATTTGAACACCACATTATCCACGTGACGTAAATGCAGTCTAGATTCATAGGAACACCTTTACTGTGTACTACCGCGGCACCGACGACAGACTTCCTGTCTAGAATCGAAGATATTGGAACGGATGTAAAGACGAAAAAAAGGGGCATTTATTATTGGGAAACTATTTTGAGAAAGTTTTTTTTTCCTCTTTGAGGAAAAAAATTTTTTTGAGAAAATCCCCGGTAAGTCCCGCCAGATACGGGATCTTTTTTTCAAGGGAAAAAAAAGACTATTATCGGGGAATAGAACCGAAAATGTGCTCTTTTTGTAACCAATGAAAATTACGTTCTCGACGAAAGAATTGAATTTTTGGTAAATTTCTTGGGAAAAGCTTAAATTAACCAAAAATCTACTGAAATAATTAGTTCAAACTGGTAAATTTATAGCGTTAAAGTGAATTCGCTAATTCTTATCGTCCCATTTTTATTAGGATAGCTTAATCCAAATGTATTCAATGCATAACATTAGTCTATGCCTTATCTTTCTGACGTCCGCTCCGCATTAAACGAATATTAATTATGTTTTTAAATTAATAAAACGGTAGAGCACTGCACGAGTAAAAAAAACTAAAGAAAAAAACTAAATTCAATTGAGCGTAGAAGCGGTCTCAGGTTTGCTCGGGAGCGGATTTCGCCCGCTTTGAGCGAGGCTGGAGTATATACCCTCTCAGCGAGGGGGGCTATACTCCGAGCTTGAGGTTGCTTAGAGCTCAAAGTGTGTGTCCCGGTGATCGGCTGGCGATCGAGTGTCGCGAGGCGTCGCCGTTTCGCGAGCTCGCCGCCTCGGGGTGCGCCAAAGTAGGGATGAAACCTCGGCCTCTCATTGGCTGATCGCCGAGGCGCCCCGGATCGGCATCGGTTTCACCCTAAGCGCCGGAGCCCGGGATTTCCGCGAAGCGAGCTCGGGCGACGAGCGCTACGGGGAAAAAGTCGCTCGACTATTTTCACCCGAAAAATGTACATTTAAAATATTATATTTTATTCTGCGCGTGCAGCATTTCAAAAGTTTTTAATTTATGGCTTGTTAATAAATCAATACAATATACTAAACTGAACAATATAAGAACATCTTTAAGTATAAATTATGTTTTGTTTATTTACTTACGTATTAACGGACAATACGATAATTAACTATCTCTTATTTATTCAGCTTGACTTTATACAAAAGCAACTCAATTTCATTTAAACGTATAGCAACAGGTGAAATTTTTGCCTCTTTCTAAATATAATTACGTTTCATTTATTATGTGCATAATAATTAATTAATATTTGCGATGAAAAAATTTTCATTAACTTCTGAATTAACTGAAAAACGCTAAAATTTTCTTAAAAAAAAAATTAATCGCCTCGAAGAGTTACATCCAGTTGAGAATTCCCTCAAAATTATGGTTCAAAGAACTTAATAATTTATTCAGAATCTCTCAAGACAGATTGAACCTCCCGTTAGAATAATGAATATTCACGTCGATTTAACCGATTTTACTCGAAACAGTCGATATACAAGATATTTAACTCATCAAGAAGTATCTCTTTACTCAAAAAAAGCAACTCTGCGACCGTTACAACTCCCTCGCCCGCAAAACCTCTCGTCTAATAATCCCGTCGCCCTACAAATCGGCTCTACGAATTTGTCACAGCCCCGATATTATATACGCCAAGCGGCCAATTTCAATCTACGATATTCTCGGCGGCCGATCGTTAATCGTTAAAAGCAAAAATTGTTATCTTCTGTATTTTTAATTAACGAATTTAACTTAAGCTCGTCCTTGAATGAAGCATCTCTATGAATCTCTATTTTATTTCCAATAGTCAAAATTCTAAATCCTTTTGTGCAATCGTCATATCCTAAAAAAATCCCTAATTTAGATTTAGAATCCCATTTCTTTCTGCAACTTTTATCTATAAATACGTAAGCTTCTGCACCGAAAATTTTAAAATATTTAATATTACTCCTTCGACCGTACCAGAGTTCAAATGGAGTTTTGTTTTGAATGTCCGTTTTTCTACTCCTATTTAATACGTATGCCGCGGTATTTACAGCTTCGGCCCACAACTTTTTCGGTAAATTCGGTAAATTGTACGCGCCGCTTCCACTAATGTACGGTTTTCACGTTCGGCTTTCCCGTTCTGTTGAGGAGTGTGCACTACACTGCGTTGATGCTTAATGTCGTATTTAAAAAAAGTTTATACCACTCTAACCTCAAAATCACGACTTTAACATGATTTTTCGGCGCTCGTGGTATAAAATATGTTTATTTTTCTGCCTTTTTTTTTCTAAATTCGAGATGATATGAAAAAACTCGCTTCGCTCGGGAGAAAAATGTCTCACGAGGTAAATAATCAACTTCCACACCAGTGTCGAAAAGTACTATTCTCTAACTTCTTTGTTGACATACTCAAGTCCGTTATCTGTTCGAAGTATATTACAACTCCCTTTACAACTCCCTCGCCCGCAAAACCTCCCGTCTAATAATCCCGTCGCCCTACAAATCGGTTCCACGAATTTGTCACAGCCCCGATATTATACACCAAGCGGGCCAATTTCGATCTACGATATATTCTCGGCGCGGCCGATCGTTAACCGTTGCGCGGATCCATTGTGCGTTAATTCACGACTTCGCGCCCGGTGAAAGGACGTACGTGCGGGTGCGGGGGGGAGGAGAAGGAGGATGATGCACCTCGCTGACACGGATATTCGAAAGCTTGACCGATCGTCCGTACGTGCGCGCGCACGATTCTCGTTATCATTCGGCACGCGTCTCTCTCGCGCGCGGCTTTGTTCCGCCTCTCGGGGACTTTTGCTCTTTTACGGGCCGGCGATTCGCTTTTGTTGCGGGCCGCGGCGGCTACTTTTTCGAGGAGTTTGGGGTCAGTGGGCTACTGTTGTTCCGCTGGCCGGAGCCTCTGCACGGAGCGGACGGATGAATGAACGTCCCGATATCGTCGTTAGCGAGAGGCCTTTTTTCGACGTAGGAAAGAAGCGAGAAGAGCTGATGATATTGACGAGCGGCTTTCTTGCTGGGCGCCTTTGATTTTTCCACGGCTGGGACTTTTTTCTGATTTGTATAAGTATCTAGGGATACTTTGGCGCGCTACATTTTGTTTCTATTTCGGTAAGGTGAGGAACGTATTGAAAAACTAACAGGTTCTATTTCATTATACATGATTTTTACGCGAACAAACAATTACCATAAAAACTGTTTTTTTCAAAATCTAATTTTAAATTTTGCACCATTTCTGTAGGCCACCACCAATCAGATTTAGTTTTCAGCGGCTTCACTTTTCTTGCATCACTTTTTTAACAGAAGATATCATTTTTTTTTTATTATTATCGCCGATGAAAGTAAGTGCTTTGCGATGGGGAGCTTCTTTTTGCGGAGGAAGTTAAAGCATTTGATTTTTAGTTCGAGTTTTATTGCTTTTCTACCCTGATTGCTGATTTCACTCGAAGAAGTTTTTTTTATTCGTTTTTAAACTCATTTTATACGTATAGGATTTTGTAGGACATTGTACGATTTTTTCGTTAGTGTAAATTCTTATAAAGTTTATTTTACAGGATTAAACGCGTGAATTTATATCAGAATTAATCTACAAACAGATCATACGAGATATTTTATCAGATACTTTTTGCAAAAGGGTAAATAAGAATTCTATTTTACAATACACAATTTAAATTTTAAATTAACATAAAAAATTTCGATCCTCCAAAGATTACTCAATAAATATTCCTCCGAAATATCCACCTCCAACGAGACGCAAATTTGTAGGCGGAAGAGGTAAAATGAAAAAGATCCGTAAACACGATACACCTACATAATTGTAGTAATAAACCGCGCCGGCTCGTATCGTCAAGTTACTCGCTTCGTTAAAAAAGAGAGAGAGAGAGAGAGATGCCGCACCACTGACGCGTATAATGAACCGTTCAAAAATATATACGTGTGCGTAACGCATTTCTTTTTAACGATCTTCAAAGCAGTCGGAGAGAGAAACGGATTGAGAATAAAAAGCTGCCCTGTTGACCCGGAAGGAGGGTTGAGAAAAATCGTAAATTACGAAAGGAGCTTATTTATCGTTTAACCGCGCGATTTGAGTTTTGTAACTGTATTACGTTACATCGGAACGTAGCGGTAAAAGTGAGCATCGTTCAACTTCGGCGAATATTGTAGCAGCAGCTACGACAGCTGTTAATTTAGAACGTCTATATAGGTGTGTGTGTTCTGCTATTACGTTTTTGATTTTGCGATGTGAAAATTGAAAAGGAAGGATTTTTTAATATTAAAATGTTTTTAATCCAATTAAATGTGATATTTATGAATTGAGAGCTCTACATTAGTCGTTCCTCTGATACATAACTTGTTCATCCAAGGGTTTAAAGTACCGGGAAACTTGAAAAAGATAAAACAAAGAATTTTTTATATTTTATTGTACGCACAGTGATTGTTGAAAGTTTTGTACTGAAATATTTCAAAATCCTTTAGGAGAAAATTTACTGCCTTCAAAACTCGCGCGTTTTCGAGTAAAGGACTTGATTCAAGCTCAAATAAATTTTTTGATAATTAAAAATCTCTTCTTTCGTTACAGATTCAGACAATTTTCAGACAACCATGGCTCCGCAATTATTTGATACGTTTGAGCGGGCCTTTTATGGTTTAAATCTTATTTAATCTCAGCATTTAAGATTAAATATTAGCTTCCATCAGCCGGTTACACTGAAATAGATTTCGGCCGTTGTTACGGGTCTAATGATCATTGATAACTAAAGCAAATTTTAAAATCACTTTTCCTTTACCGAGATTCATTGGAAGATTGAAAGTGGATAGGTCATTTTCGTCTGGAACTCTTGCACCGATGCCGTTATATTATATCTAATTTCAACAAGTCGGGCATTTAGGTATATTTTATTTAAAAATAAAGCACCCACATTCCAGAATCCAAAATCCAGCGATTCACCGCAAGAAGCTGTTGTCGTTCCAAAAACCGCTCGGCGCTCCACGCTCGTTCAAAGTAAACAATCGCGCATCAGCGAAAGAGGCGCGCGGCGCAGCGCAACAGCTGGGAGGAGGTTATACTTTTACGCGGCCGCCGCGCTCTAACAGTGCTTTATATAGCGGACCGGCAGATCAGTCGCTCGCGCGAAACCGGTGTGCGGCGCATTCCGCGCTTTTTCCGCACTACTCGCACTTTCGGAGAGAGAGACGACAGCGAAAGAGCTGCTCCGTTAGGTTATGGCGTGCGCGCGACTCGAGCGGATCGCGTATATATCTTGCGTGTAATATCGGTGATTTCGCGCGGACGCGGGTTCGATGTGCTCCGCGGTGATTGAGAGACGCCCCGGCTTTCCGGGAATCGGCTATGCTAAGTATGCGCCGGTTAACTGGTAACGGTCAGGCTCCGGGAGGTTGCCGAGTTTTTGCTGAGGCTGATCGGAGGTGGAGGAAACAATCGAATGGCGGGATTTTCGTGGATTGATTTTGCAGGCGATAAGCGATAAGTAGTGGATATGTGAGGGTGTTTCCAGATAATGCGCATCACTTACCTGCGGTACGGGACTGCCCGTTCTACCCCGTTCCATCTCGGTCC
>JAWWEO010000023.1:3674359-3706356 GCA_035582975.1 Ormyrus labotus
GAGGACCGAGATGGAACGGGGTAGAACGGGCAGTCCCGTACCGCAGGTAAGTGATGCGCATTATCTGGAAACACCCTGAGCAAGTCATGTTTTTCGCTATTTTGCGGTATTTTATGACACAACGCGTCGACAGACTATTTCTGAATGGATATAAGATGTTAAATAATCTAATGATAATCCCTAAAAATACTCTTCTATATACAATGGATGATTAAAATGCTTGATACTTTACTGTTTCGTTTACAAAAAAAAAAAAATAAATTTCTTTTCATATTTTTTACTGACCTTTTAATTTAAAAAAAAAACGGCGAAATTTAAAAATTTATACTGTAATCAAAAAAGTAAATTTCACCTCGACAGTTTTTTTAAAACATCGCCATCCCAAAAATCCAATTTTCCCATCTATTAAAGTTACTCCAAAGCATCGTCCAACAACGCTTCTTACCCCAAAAAAAACTAACCCTTACCAAGCTAATTCTCTCGGCGTGAAAAAGCCCAGAGATCAGTGAGAGTAACGGCCGCAGTAAGTATACACACGTCCGCCGGCGCGGAGTCACGGCCAAGGCCCTGTCCGTGACCCTGCGCAGGCGCGCCGAGTGGTACAGTGGGATTTTGGGGCGACCCACTTTACACTACACCGCCTCGTCCCGCGCCGCCGGCGAGTCTCCGAAACTCGATTCGTAACGGGTCCCGGGACCGGATTGAAGATGCGCCGATGCTGCGGGAGTTTCGTGGTAACCGACGAGGCTTTTTTTTGTCTTCGGGAGTTTTTTCGATTTGGAGGCTTTGGCTGCGGGCTTCGTTGTTCGGTCGGAGTGAACGAAATGGAAAATGTTTCGATGAGAGGATACGCCGAAATTGGCTTTTGTGCTTTAGAACGTCGTGACTAAATTGGAGAAATGCTAATAGGATTATCGATGTATTATGCTGCGGTGGGATCAAGGCAAAATCTGCTTACTCTTCAAAACGAATTTGAGAGACTTTAGACTTTCTAGCCCAACGTAATGAATCGAGGATTTTGACCTCTTAAGTGTTTACGCGAAGGATATTTTGAAAATCGTCGAGTGTGCGATGTAAACAATATTGTTTGCTCGTCGGTGGATGGTAACGTTTTAATTACGTCAAGAGAGAAAGTTTCGTCTGGGAAAATACGCGTAAATTTCTATTATGGAACATCCTATTAGTCGCATTAAATCTCACGTTTACCATTCGCAACGTTTATCAATGTTCGTTTATTAAATGGAGATTAATCATTTTGCAAATTCCTAAAATTTGAATTTATCTCTTATTCATTTGAATGCATCTAAGTACATTTATTCCAAAAGAAAATCAAAAGCTGCCGAGAATCGCAGTAATTGGAACGTTTCTCTTATGCTTGTAAGTTTAAAAGTAACTAAAACCTTGAAAACTAATGGTTATCATCAAGCTCAAAGAAGCCCCAAGAAGTGAAAAGATACCAGTCTAACATTTTCTTGCATTACATATCATTTCCACGAAGGCATTAAAAAATAAAAAAATTCACTTTTAAAACACGGTAAGCAAGAGTTTAAAGAGTCCGGACTTAGTTGGACAACGTAATTATTTTAAGAATGATCCTACAACTTTTACTCGGGTTTTTCCAAATAGAAATCAGGATAGAATTTTCCCGGGAAAAGAACTTTCTTCGTTGACGTCGACGAAATATTCATCACAACCGCGGACAGTACGAAATTGTAACCTACTTGGATGGTAATTACCGTAGATGTATTAAGATTACCTCTCAAATGGCACAGAGACAAATGCTTTTTACGGAAACGTCTCGCAAAGAGAAACCACCGGCAAAATTACAAACTTGAAATTTTGCCCGATTATAAAGTGTCGGGTGAGAGATCTGACGAAAGATATGGTGATTATACGCATTAAACCGTTGAAAATTAATCTTTACGATATTAATATACTTTTTGCAGTCTTTAAGTCTGATGAAAAGACCAAAGAATAGTTTTTATAAGAAATCGAAACATGAATCTAGAAGCATTTTTAAACGAGTTTACCACATCCTATTGAATAAGTTCTGGTCCCTACCGGATTATCACCTCCCCAAGCAATATTCCAAGTCCTCGTTGTTTATCACATATTCCTTCCAGCCCGCCTTTCCTCAATAAATAACGCCGCTTCCGAGAAACCTCGCTCCCAGACCCTAACCTTTCCTAGACCTTAACCTTCAGCGGAGCGTTACGTAATAAACGAGAGGCAGCACCAGGCAGGATAAAAACCAGAAAAACAAGCTCGCGCTAGCTTTAAGAGAGAGATGCAAGTGTACATAAGTACGATTTGATCTGCTTGCGCGCTGCGGCTCGTTTCACCGGGTTGCATCACGCGCACAACCGCCTTGCATCCAGGGTCAAAGACCCCCGCCGAACGAACCAGGAAGGGAAAAGAAGTACCGCTCGCAATTATCAGAGGTTATGTTACCTGTTTAGGGCGCTTCCTTATTGGATAATCGCGACTCGCGCTCGCCTGCTGTCGTTTGCTCGGCCTTGCGAAGGGACGTTAACGGGGGCGGAAGGTGAGATGCGAGATGGGTTGAATTTTGGTTGCTGGGCAGGTCGCAACGGGTAATGTTTAGGGGTAGTTGTGGGTGCTCTTAATTTATAGCTAACCAGGAGAGTATTATTTGTTTGGGTTCACGGATTTTGTTCGAACTTTGGGATATGTTTTCTAATGTTAAAATATGAAAGAAGCCACGAGCGTTCGGTTTAACGTTCGATTTTTAAAAATTTATGAGCTCTTTCAGCGAAAAGCTAAGAAAAGTCGATTTTTGTTCAATTACGTGTAACTTTTCAACTGTTAATTTTAGACTATTTTAACTTCCTGATTAAAGAAAGTCATCCAAAAGTCTTTATTGGTTCAAAATTTATAATTGAATAAAAATTTCTAATAAAATAAACTAAAATTACATCAATGAATTTTTGTGGATTTTTGTGCTACTTTAATGGTCATTTTTAGCTGGACCATAACTTTTAAACAAATGAAGGTTTTTCAATGTTTTTTTTTAATCGATAGGATTTGAGCTCACCTTTCAAATACCGGGAGTTAAAATACTCTACAATTAAGAGTTGAAAAGTTATATTTGATTAAACAAAAATCGATTTTTCTTAGCTTATCGCTAAAAGAGCACAGAACTTTAAAAAAATCGAACGTTAGGTCGAAAGCACGTGGTTTTTTTCATATTTTAACAAGAAAACATCCCAAAGTTCGAACAAAATCCGTGACACAAACCAGTGATGTCCTGGTAAGTAATTTTGTAGAGAATTTAGTTGAGATATATGTATTTCTGATAATTTATCAGTAATAATTTACTAGTCGCAAAAGAAAATTGTAAAAATTATAGTATCGAATCATTAGAGTTATTTAGGTAACGCGGATATTTAAAAGTTTCAATGAACTAAGAAGTAAACAGCTCCTGTTGAAAATGTCTTATAAAAACCGATAAAATTGGATCGGTTTAAAGGCTTTTAATGTGCGCATTTGCAAGTTCTTATAAGTTCTTTGTACTAAGGGAGAGATTCTTACATTGTTAAAAAAGTACATCTTAAAAAAATATGTCCACTTGTCCCCCAAAAAAAACTGCCAATCTCCCCCGTTAAAAATCAAAGCACACTCACCTCGGCATCCTCGCGAACTCTCAAAAAAACGATCTCCCTCTCGAAAGATTCTTCCTCAAATCCCAAAGAGTTCAAATCCGCGCGAGCCTCGTTCGGAGGCTTGGCATCCCGGTGGCGCAGCAACAACAACAACCCCTCGTCGTCGAAGTCGTCGGGTCGGGGCTCTCCGAGCCGCTTCTTTATGTATATATACGCGTATCGAGCAGCAGGCGCGCTTGGCGCGTACACCTTCGAGGACTGGCCGCTGCACTGGCTCTCCTCTCGGCTCTCCGTTGCTGCTGCCGCTCGCCGCCGCGCGAAGGCCGCCCGAAGTGGGAGGACCCGCGAGGAGGCGAAACGGTACGGCGGAACAGTTAGACGACGACCCAGATTTCGAGCCCGAGACGTGCCAGTTTCTTACTCCCGTCGCCGCCGCGGCGGAGGAGAGGAGCTGATGCTCGAGACGATGATCCGCGCGCCCGCTGTCGATATGATGATGATGACGATCGGTATCGCGGGACTTTTGGGCTTGCGGGGATTTAGATTCTTGGGCGACGACGAGGGGAGAGAGGAGGGGAATGGGATATGGGAAGGGTTGGGGAAATAGTGGGGCCTGGTTGGAAGATTAGTTTTTTTTACCTTTTTTATTTCGTGAGACTTGTGATACAATTAAGTCATCGAAATGGTTGTAGGTTCTTTAGCTCATCCGCAAATTTCGTTTCGTAACTTTTATCGATGATTTGGTGCATTAATGAAACTCATTGGTACATCATAAATTTAACTCATATGTGAATGTACAGTAATTCTTTGAAAACTTTGCACCTTTCAAGGAGAAAAAGATTTTTGTTTGAAAGAAACTGTTTAACATTCGTCCCAATGAGTGAAAACAGATCATTTGAACGAAATTTTATTGGATGTCCAAAGAATAGTATTTTCTGCGATTTGTGTTTCCCCAATTTGTAGATGCATTCTTGCGATGTGCTTCAATTTTGAGCTAATAAAACATTGCGGAATAAATGAATATTTTCTGAAAATACCTGATCGAAGTCGAAAGTTCGTTTAAGATTTTTCTGAACTAAACAATTGTGAAATAAAAGCTACGTATTTTAAGAATTTAAAAAAAACACACAAAATGAATTATTTTCATCACTTTTTCAAAACATTAAAGTTCACTATGGCTACTTTTTTTTTACATTTCGGAATCTAAACAAAACATCGGTTAAAATCTGTTGCAAGTTTTCAAATTCCCCATAACAAAAATCTCTAAAATGTCAAAATTCGTTAGGTTAACGAATCATCTATCTCTTCACCAAAATAGTGTTTTTATGTCACTACTCAGATTTTTATGCAATCGTTTATGTTTTTGCTTTTATTATACATTTTAACTGCTTGTTGTATTTCTTCGATTCTCAATCTCACGACTTTCTCCAAAGCTCACGCACATTCCAAAGTCTGCTTTAGCATTTCTCGATCTCTCTTTATTCTTATTGTAATCTGCTTTAATAATATTGAACAGTTGCAAAATAAACTACAAAAGCCCACTTAAATTCTCGTCATCTAAAAAATAAATGACAAAAACCAATTTTCTCCAAGTCCTCTGGAAATCGAACCGTTATCATCTCGTTTGTAAATTATCGAGGGAAAATGAATTTTGCGACTAACAACTTTGTTAAAACCCGTTTTCCAGTTGCAAAGCGACGGCCGAGTCGCGAGAACCGGAAATCGTCTTCCTCGTGTGCAAATGGCTCAAAGGAGTGTCGAGCGTCCTTAACAGTTCCATCGCCGCGCGTTGCCCGCTCAGCTGAGTTATTGGTAAATTCATTTAGTTGTTCAAAATGTTATTTGTTATTGGGCTTAAATAAGTAAGGGCGGTTGTTAACAGAGAGCTCAATTGGTTATTGAATGATTTTGATTAAGAGGAATGAATTAGAAAAGTTACTATATTTATCTTGTAAAGCAATATTGCAGATTGTAGCTCCCTCGATAAAAGTTTAGTGAAAAATGTAAAAAATTTACGAAAAGTAAATTTTCTGTAGAGTATAGTAATATTTTTGGTTTTGGCAATCTGTCATGGCTTTACCGGACAAGACAGTCATTTTTCTGGGAATTTCTGTAATATTTATTAGAATAAGTACACTTCTCTTCTTCCGGAGATAGATTTTATATAATAACAAAAAATATTATGGTAAATAAATACAAGATTGGTAACCGCAATCTTGACAAAACTTATCAGGAAATTCACCCATGAAATAGTACGGTAAACGCGTAACAACCTTGCTAAAAAAGTAGGTAGGTAAATACTACTAAATCTTCCACCAGCTAAGCGATGCGCTTGACTGCTCTTTATAGTTTTTTGACGAGAAGAAGTGAATATTTACACCTAAAATCAGCTATTCATGACCCTTCAATCGATCATTATTATTATATTGTGTTATAAACTGCAGCTGGGGGGTTCTGCAGCTTTCTACATTTCGAAGTATAATATACATTACAGACAATTTTTCCAGATGGTACAGTCCGTTGTTTTTAATATTGAGCTGTAAATTCATCTTGCGAAAGATGTCTCACGGATAGAGTCAAGGTATAAGGTAAAGCGAGGGAAGATGCCATACTTAAGGAAAAAAGTGAAATAAATATTTCAAAAATTAATGAAATAACATTTTTATAACTGAAATGTACAAAGAGTACAATAAACTAATAAATACATAACAATTCTTTGAAAAAAATTCCATTAATTGATAAGTAATAATAATTAAAGTTTATGACGTGAAAGTGGCATCTTCCCCACCAGTGCGAGAAAGATGCCACATACTTCAAAACAAGATTTAACTTATATTAAACTTGAAAATATAATTATAATAAATTATTTTTTTCTCTAAATAAATAATTTTAATACTTTTTAACAAAAAAATAATAAAATAAAATTGAATAAAAATCTAAATCCATTGATACTATTGCTAGCTATTGTAGCCGATGACCAAGGGCTGTTCAGAAGTTTTCTAAAACAAAACCTCGTCACACGTTTACCAGGATTATTAAAAATCCAGTTAGCCATAGTTGTTTTCCAGTGAGATTTAAGTGACTTCAAGAAAGGTCGGTCTAATGGTTGTAGATAATGCCTATGTCGGTGGTATCTTACCCCGCCCTTTTTTGTGGCATCTTCCCCCAATTGACTGTAAAGTAAAAAAAATGAATTTAATCTAAAAAAGATTATTTCCTACCTTTTCATGGTGGTGTTTTATTAAAGTTTATTAAATTATCTAATTTACGTCTTTTTTTTACGATATTACAAACCAAAGCTTGAAGAATGATGTTTCAATTTGTTGCAAATTTTAGATCGAGAGCTACCAGTTTCGACTCTGCTCGAAAAGAAACCGATAATGATGCTAAAATCCTGAAATATTTAGACGACTGAATAAGAAAATCATAATAAACATATCTAGCAAGCACTTCTTGCGATTTGTTTACAAACAAAGACAATCTTGTGTTGTGGTGTCTTCCCCAAGCTGGCATCTTCTCCCGCTTTACCTTAGACTGCTTGAATTTCATTTCTGTTTGAAGAATTATTCGACTAGGCATTTAATTCGTTCAAAATGGATCAGATCCCGTCATTTGTGATCGGGTACTCACAAATTGCTTAAATCCAGATTATTCCAGATAAACAAATTCATTTGTCAGCTTTCTAAATCTTGATGAAGTACAGTTGAACTGTTTTTAAAGGACTTTTCTGCAAAATTTAAAGTTGAGCAGTTCTTGACCGATAATCCCTGGTAGAAACGTTAAGCAGTTGCTAGCCAATTTTTAGATTGTTTTGAAATTGAAAATCACTAATTGCTATTGTTTTTTATCATTATCAAATAATTAAATATCTTTGTTCATGAATATTTCAGTGTAATAATATTTTATCTTTTAAAATTATTTTCCAATTGTTTTTATTTAATTTAGGCATCAATTTTAGCTAAAAAAGGCACCATTTAAAATACATGTTAACCAGCCAAACTGGTTAATTTTCCACCAGATATGTAATCGACTCTATTCCCTGCCATACTAGTTTTGACTTTGGTCCCGATTTACTTTGAAAAAAAAAACCACCTACCAACTTGTAAAAACATCTACATAGCTACACGTTTACGTTATTTTTAAATAAAAATAAAAGATAAGATAAAAATAAAATAAAAGATTGTTTTTTCGCCAAAATTTCTTCACCCTTTTCCCCGACCAAAAAAGCTCCAATCGCAATTTACGAAGGAAATTGACCTTCACTGAAACTGCTTCAGCTCGAAATGCGCTCGAGGCATTTCTTTACTTTTGCCGGCGTTGCGCGTATATATACTGCACGTTACAAGCCAAGCGGCTCGGCTGTCTCCTGGACGCGAGGCGATGACACACAGCACCGCTACTCTCCTCTTCTATGAAAGTTGCTTTTCCCGATAATAAAGTCGTTTGATGAGTTCTTTTGCTCGCGTTTACTCGGGACAGCCTCTTCGGTGTTTTTTCTCCTTACCTTCGCTTAATTCCAGACATTCACTGCGGCGCATCACTGGCATTCTGTAATTGCATCGATTCACTTTGACAGATCGGTTATGATTGGAGACGGCGTCGTTTTTTCCGTTGGGAAATACGCGTGTTTTTTTTTTATATTCTCTTTGAATATTCTACTAGTTTGTGGAATCTTTAATGGTAATTATGTTAATTAATACAATTTCTTCGATAAGTTTAATGATATAAATGCACGTGTCTGTATTTTGTTTGATTTAAGTTGAACAATTGAAATAATTTCGATAAAAATGATAACAGTGATAAAAATGATAATAATAAATGTTGCTCGATATTACATGATTTTTTTTAATTTTCAATATCGTTTCGAGAATCGACTTAATAGATCGGTATCAATCGTTGCGTGCCAGATTAATTCGTTTTAATTATTACGTGAGAGATCATTTTTTTAATGAATTAGTCTACTTTATAATATTGATGAAATGCCATTATTTATATCACTCGAAACGTGTTTTATTAGAAAATTTTCTGAAATTTAATTTTTTTTACAAGTGATACAGATAGATTTAAGTTTTTTGGTCCTTTGAAGAAAAACAGTCACAATTTTAGTTTGGCTGTAATCATCTGTACCTTAAAATTTGTATTTTACGTTCTTTGTAAATGAAGTCATATAGTCAGGTTGCTGCGAAGGGGTAGGGCATTTTTTTTCGTTCTTTTCACTTATATATAAAAGTCAGCAAACTATGAGATTTTAGATGTCGCATAAAATAGAGTAGGGGATGCATAGAAAAATTTTGTAAAAACCATAAAAAAGATTTTTTCTAAATGAAGCAGCAGATAAAATGAACTCATTTTTTTGCAGCACAGGAAAAAAACTAAGTGACACAATTTTCAAAAACCACTAAACGAGGAAATAACAACTCGAACAATAAATTTAAAAAGTATATTCTTATCTTCAATAAATAACCAGAAAATTGTGAAATTAATAAACGATATGAACAAAAATGGAGGTATAGATAATATAAATAAATAAAATAAAATAAATATAAATATTATCCTTCCTTAAAAAATCCATGAGATGGAAGTTGAAGCTCATCATCGAGCGTTGTGATTGGTCTAGAGCATATACGTACATATGATAACATAAATAAAAAATGCAATAATTTTAAATAAAACTAAAAAAGAAGATGTATATTATTTTATTTCCTTATCTACGTTCTGGGAACACTCATTACTGCTAAATTATCAAACATCAATACAATCAAATGATTTTTATTAAAAATATTAGAAGGTGTGTGACGAAAACAAACACAAATAAAAGTAAAAAATAATGTTTCTAAACAAATATTTGTTTTAAAATGAATTACCTATAATTTATCATTATATACAAATAATTTTGTTAAAATTAAAACTAACTAAAATAACATTAAATTACCTGCAAAAATAATAGTTACAAATATTTTGAATATCAATCTGCAAATCAAATAGTAACCAACTTCAATTTTGTATATAAAAGTAATAATTATTTTAATGTTGATAAAATCATTAAACGAAAAAAAATACATGTGCTTTAAAAATATTAATGCAACACATAACTGATCCTCTAGTTCACATAATCAATCTTTGCAGCTATTTGCCCTATATAAGGCCCTAAAAAAGCGGAAATTATTCCAACCTATAAAACGAACGATAAGTACAGCCCTACAAATTTCAGACCAATTTTACTAATATCAGGCCTAGCGAAGATCTTCAAAAAAATTCTTTACAAGAGAATATTAGATTTCATTAATAAATCTGACAATTGCAAAAAAACAATTTGGATTTCGGACGTATAACAGTAACACGATATATAATAATCTTGATATAAAAAATTAAATTGCGATAACTTTCCTAGAGTTGGCAAAAGCCTTCGATACAATCAATCACAGCATTTTACTTGACAAACTATTCAATTATGGAATTACAGATGACGCATAGAATCTCATGACAAGTTATTTAGAAAACAGATGATGTCAGAGGGTTAAACGAGGTCAGTAAATTTGAAGCTGTAACTATGGGTGTACCATAAGGTACTGTACTTGGACTATTGTTATTTATTATTTATGTAAATGACTTGTTACAAGACAGAACTTGAAATTAAAATGAATATAAATCAACACAAAATAGCTAAGTGGTTAGCACTAAATAAACTGTCATTAAATATTAATATTTTCAAGAACTAATAAAAAATAAATTTCCTCCTCTAAGAAGGAATAAAAATTAATAGAGTTGAGAATACAAAATACTTGGGAATTATTTTTGACCGCAACACAAGATGGGTTAAACACACTGAATACTTGTAAAAGAACTAAATACCTAATTATCAGTTTTTACGAACTACCAAAAATTATGGTAACTGGACAATGCCCTTTTTCATAGCATTATATCGTACGGAAGCATATGAGAATATAATTGTGTTACTGCAAAAACTGCAGAACAGATTGATTAAAATGGTGAACAAAAACAAATTTATTACTGATAAAAATTCAATGAATCTTGAACAAATTTTCATTTTCGAATCCTTATAATGATTTTCTAAATTAATCTACAATAACTGTAATAGTATAACTAGGAATAAGAAGGCGTGCGAATGTCAAGGGGATATAAAACAAGATCAAAAAATGAGTTGCAGAAAATATTTAACATTCAACAATAAAAACTAACAGAAACACGATCTTAATATTATAATTTAATACGCAAGATTAATTTTATATTTTATATATTATATAACACAATACACCTAATTTGCAATGTAAAAGTGATTTGCTCTACAATGTTTTTTTGTAAGGCTATTAGCAAGTCCCTTTACAACACACTACAAATTATATATTAAATAGATGGAAGTGTGAATGAACTGTTAAGCGAGAAATTTAACAATACTTTGAGTATATATATGAGTAAATAAATGGTTTATCTTATTGTATAATATTTAGTTTTAAGTTAGATTTAAGTTAATGTCCAGCCCTGCGCACAGATAAATCAATTGCCTCGGCATGCAAGAGTCTAATAATTATTGTATAAAAATTTCTATTGTAACTGAATAAATAAATTGAAATTGAAAAAACGTGGATAAATAATCACACACACATATATATATATATATATATGTAATATATCATAGATTATAAGTATGTTTTAACTAAACTTTTAAAGTGAATATTAATTAAGTCAAAGCAACAGTCATTTGCGCAAATAAAAGTTTTCACTTGTCGATATATTTTAGTTCTACATAACTAAAAGTCTACCAAGATTAACTACACCCAAGTAAATCAAATACACATCTCGTGTAAGACGAAAACATTACAAGTACTCTCAAAGCAATCGGCACAGTTATCTTAAAACACTGTTATCTTACATAACCCAGATGGTGTTTTTCCTGGATCGTTCGAGGATAAAAAGCCCGCAGCTTTTTCGTCGCGTCGCATTTCATATATTCCTTCCGCTTCTCGCAGGTGTATAATACGGAATGCTGTCACAAATTTCTCTCGCGGTCGTCGCGCTGCTCGCGACCGGCGTCGCCGCGCGCAACGTGGACGTCGTCGGCAAGGCGCGCGGACCACCGGACGCGAGCCAATCCGCTCTGATGGCAAGGTACATCGTCAACGAGGCCGGTAAGTTTTTTTTATTCGGTGCCGCACAGTGTGCCAAAGTGGACAAAATTCTCTCGCCACTTTTCTGAGGCAAAAAATCAAAAAATAATATATGGAAGATATCAATTTCTGTTTCGTAGTAGCCGTAGAACTGCTACTTTTTGCATAGCCAACGTCAGAACTGTATACAAGCATGTACACACAGTGTAGATATACCCAAAATACAAAACTAAATAAAATTAGGTACTAATTTGATTTTTATTTAATTAATGTTAATTTTTAATTCATTTTAATTAATTTATTAAATAAAATGTTTTCAATTTTAAATTAAATATTTTAATTTCTAATTTTTTTATTTAATCTTAGAAATCCTTAAATTCCACTATAAAACCATAAAACTTCACTGTATAATCTGTAAACGCTGAACCTATAATCCTGAACCTAACGTAAAAGCGTGAAACCTAAACGTAAAAACCGTTAACTGTAAACGTTAAAACCCTAAATTGTAAATCTAAAGCCATGAACTACCTACCTACACTGGGTGTACCTGCACTGCGTGTACATGTTTGTATACAGTTCTGACGTTGGCTATGCAAAAAGTAGCAGTTCTACGGCTACTACGAAATAGAAATTGATATCTTCCATATATTATTTTTTGATTTTTTGCCTCAGAAAAGTGGCGAGAGAATTTTGTCCATTTTGGCACACTGTGTGCCGGGGGGAAGCGACGAAAAAATGATGATTAAAATTAAAAGTGAAAGTGAAACGGTCGAAAAATGTATGCAGGGCTACGAAATGTTAACTGTTCGTGCGGGTTTGTTTTGTCCGCGCCGTGAAATTTTTAGATTTATTTTATACTGTTTGATTAATTAAAAAAGTGTGCGTAATGAAATTTAAAAGTTAAAAACTACTTTAAGTATGTAATGATAATAGATCATGTACAATTTTCCGGCTCTTTTATAGTATAGCAATTATATTTACGAATCAGAGTGTAATACTGAAGTGAAAATTAATTTCTACTACAAATTACGATAATTACGTACGATTAGAAAAATTTAAAATTCTATTAAAATTTTTAATTTTCTACCTTACTGTACTATTCATTTTTTCTCCTCAGAGTGGACTTCCATCGCTACGATCAGCGTGCGGGGAGACACGAAAGACTACCCGTTCGTAAATCTCGTTTCTCTCAGCGACGGTCCTAAAGGAAAAGGTACCGGTACTCCGTACATTTTCATAACGCCGCTGGACTTCACCGGTCAAGATCTCAAAGTACGTCAATAAAATAATACAATAATAAAGATGTAATAGTTTCAACTGACAGTTGTAATTTCAAATGGATAAATAAAGCAACTACTGGCAATACTGTCAAATGATGACTGCATTTTTGGCAGCCCTTTTCAAGTCACTATAACAAATCGAAAAGTTAAAATTATAAATTTTGATCGACAAGTTCAAAATGTTTTTCAAAAGTTTCGTTCAAAATGTTGTTCAAAAGTTTTGAACTTGTCGATCAAAATTTATAATTTTAACTTTTCGATTTGTTATAGTGACTTGAAAAGGGCTGCCAAAAAATGCAGCTGAAACGTCGTTTTTACTAATAAAGTCATCATTTGACAGTATTGCCAGTAGTTGTTTCATTTATCCATTTAATACAATAATAATCATTGTTTAGAAAATGAATATTAAACACCGATTGTTTCTCTTTCGCAGAAAGACCAGCGCGTGACGATGCTGATGTCGTTGATTCAAGGAAACTGGTGCGACGAGAAGGGCTACGATCCAATGGACCCTCGGTGCGCCAGGGTTATCTTTTCGGGGAAAATCAAGGAGGTACGAATATTTTTTCAAAGAAATAATCGTATATTACGCAAATTCTTATTGAACATTTTGATTAAGCGTTATTGGTCGAATGTTTTTAATATCAAATCGTATCATTTGACGATTTTTTAAACAATTTCTTAATAAGTCGGAACACGAGCCTTAATTTAATTACGTTGATTATATCAGATTCCAGAGTCAGATAACAGCCTTGAATACGAAATCGCAAGGAAAGCTTTCTTCGGTCGGCACGAGTGGTTATCTCACATGCCAGCGAGTAAGTATAAAACAGCTGCGAAAAAGCCGTCAAAAATGCTAAACAACAATTATACGATTATACATTAAATAAATTCCCATTTCTGCTCCGCAGATCATCACTTCTACTTGGCTAAGCTCGAAATCGAGACTATCGCAGTTCTCGCCAAGTTCGGAGGTGCCGCGCACGTTACCGTCGACGATTATTTCAAAGCGAGCAACGACGCCGTTGAGGAATACGCTCTTCGCTACAGGAAGTAGATTGTATTAGTCCTCGAGCTTTCGAGGCGGTTCGAGTCATGCTGTACAATTATAAATGTCATTGTTCGCATAAAATCTGCGCAAGAAAATGTAAAAGTTTTAGGTAATAAATGATTATTTATTTTTTATTGTAGATATCAGAAGTTTTTATTTATTATTAGGCACTGAAATATTGAGCAATTTGTTATAATTTTTATATTCAAAAAATTTACTGCAGTCGTACTGAATTTTAAATATTTCGAAATTCTTTTTTCATAATAATAGATTATTTTTAAATGGATGTATAAGCAGTTTTCGTACTGTTTATTTTTTGTCAAAGCCAACTCGTTTATGTATCTGCGGTTAAAAGATTTTAAAAAGTCTACGAATGCCTTTTCCCAGGAAAAAGCGCATTTAAAGTTTACAGTTGTCACCGGCGATGTTTGAAATCAATAATCATTATCTTTATGTGTACCACTGTGAAAGTTTATTAGTACACGAACTATACCGCTTTCTTCGACAATGACAATTGTTAAGAATAGTCTTTTGAAATTCTATAAAACAAGAGTCATAAACGGTCAATAATAGAGTATTTTTGAAAAATGAAAGTGTGTCGTTCTTCAGAAGAAGGTCGTAACGGCGTGTGCTTTTGCAAATATAAAGGAGGTTTTGAAAGTTATCATCCACATCCGAGAGAATTTTTGTCGCGAACGTAAATAAAAAAATAATGATTTATATTTTACTAAAAAAAAAAAAAAATAATGTAAAACACTTAAAACACCGCTGAGCCTGCAAACCCACAACCAGCCGCAACACCGCAGCCGAGCTTTTTACTACTCGAACCGCAAACATCGATCCTCGTAACCTCACAGCGCTTTCGGACCAAATTACCAGCTGCTCTCCCGCGAAAAACATTTCCCACCCCAGTACGCCGAACTCGCAACAGGCACGTACACACGAAACTCGCTCGCACGATCAGAGACACATAACAATGAAAAACATGGCGGCAGTCGCAGCTGGGGCTCAGGCTTCCCTTTTCAATCGGCGATTCAGCAGCGGGTCATTTGTGATTCGTCATCCGACGACGACGACGACGATCAGTCAGTGATCCGGCGCTCGTCGGCCAGACTACTTCGCTACTGGACTTTTCGCTGTGCCACCTCGTCGCTGCTGGATCAGCTGCGAGGAGATATACGGTAATCGAGTGCGCGGAGCGGTGTCGCTTTGAGTGCGAGGCACACCGCTGCTGCTGCCTTGGACACAATTTTACTGACTGTAGGATTATTTTCGTATGCGGAGAATTGGACGGTGTTTAGAGATCTTTCGAAGCTTTGTTTGGAAACCCCCTCCGCCTATTTAAACAAATGAATGATACTTGAAATAATGTGAAATAAATGACGATTTGCACAATTTTTTATAATGTAGGATTATTTTCTATTTGTAGAATTGTTTCTTTATTCCTAGAAAAGATAACTAAGTACGTAGTTTGAAAGATACTCGAAAGATGCATTTACGGAGAGCGATTATTGTTTACATTTCTAGAGCGTTGTAATTAGTCAGCGCTTTTAATCTGCAACCAAATGCATATATTCAAATGCTGTATATGTAGACTGAAAAAAGCGGAAAAGTTGCACGCGAAGAGTATATTCCGAATTGAGAATTTAGCGAAAGCGATTTTAAACTCGGAAAATATCGAGTTGCTTTTTCAATGGAAGTCGATTTTATAAGAAAACTATTGAGTTTATTTCTTAGAAATTCGTGTCCTTTAGGTGTAAAAGTAAAATATTAACGATGTTTAAGCAAAACATTTATTAGAGGTTAAAATTTTAATTTTAAATCGAACAATAAAATTTAAAGACGCCTAAAGTTTACATTGCGACAATTGAAGGAAAATGCTTGATTTCTGTTTAGGAGTGATTAAATCGGTCAATACATATTAAGAGATATTAATTCGATAAAAAAGTGATACTTTCAGTTTGATTTGCGGAAGAAATGAGCCATTAAACACAAAAAACATTTTAAATAATTAATGTTTTATTTTTACAATCTTATTCTCTTTAATGGGTATTATTATTATAATAGCGCATAATAAAATTTTTGTTTTTTAACTTGTGTAATATGAACAGTAAATATTAATTTAAATTAATTAATTGTTACAATAATTGCAATAATATAATTGCAAATATAAATTTCGTTATTCGAAATTTAACAAAATTTCATAGATAATTTATTACACATAAAATTATTATTATGTTATTAAACAATCAAACTTGTTTAAAATTAATTTTTTTAAATTTAAATAATTTTGATAACGAATTTGTCTAAACTAATTTTTATTAAAACAACGTTTCAAGTCGAAAAAGACCCGTCTTCAGGTACAAAGTATTTCCAAAGAGCGATCTTTTTAGACTTGAATCGTTGTCTTAATAAAAACTAATTTAGATTTAGACAGCAAAACCATCAAATTCTTTATCCAGATTGTTACCGCTACAGCTGTTATTGACGTTTTCTACAACAATAAATTTAAATAAATTTACATGTTTATTTCTCATCGATATTTAGAATAACAAAAATTTCTTATTCATTAATAATCGTTTCATTTGCAGTGTAAATTAATTACGAACTGAATTTTCGGTAAATATCTGATAATATTTTTACGTAGTTTCATTTATTCATAACAACAATTTTAGTGAAAGCGGAGATATTTAAAAAGAGATCAAAAAAAGTATACGAAAGAAGTAGTTACTGCCTATCGCTCTATAAATTTCTAAATCTTTACGCCAATTATTGATTTTCTGATACTCGTCTATACGTATACATTTTTTTATTTATAAATTACATTATTGTTAAACGCGAAATTGTTTTTTAATTTAAATTTAAAAATTAATACAAAAATTAATTTTTGTAATATTATCAATGTAGTACTCGTAGATGGCTTGTACACCGATTTAAAATAATTAAATCAAGCATCTTATTATATCGTTCACGTCGGAAAACCAGAGAACGTTTACCCAAACGGTAGAACATACAATAGACCCATCAATCGCAGCATGGAGAAAAATTTTCTAGTAAAAATTACAATAGTACATTTTAATTTGATCACAGAGTGTAAAAATCCTAAAAAATTACCATGTCCATAGTAAATTTTACAAGTCTAAATATGAAAAATTATCATGGACCTCGTAAAATTTACTAGAAACTATGGTAATTTTTTAGGATTTTTGCAGTCTGTGATCAAATTAAAATGTACTATTGTAATTTTTACTAGAAAATTTTTCTCCATGTACAAAAACGCCCAGAAAACGAACCGAACGCGGAACCGCTGCTGCAAAACCGGCTCAAGTTCACACACAGCTCTCTGCTCTCTTTCAGACACACACCGGGGTCCGACTTCCGCGCGCAGCAGCAACAGCAGCAGCAGCCTTTGGCGGAGAGAAAAATGCATCGGGCCTTGACTCTCGCTCTCGTCGCGCTGCTGGCCTTGGGGCTCTCGGCCTCGCCGCCGCAGGAGGACTCGGCCGAGTACCGGGACTGGCTCGAGTTCAAGGAGTTCCGCGAGTTCCAGGCCCGGAGGAGAGCCTGGCGCGAGAGATCCGCCAGGAGGAGGCGCCTGGACCCGCCGCCGATCGATCAGGCGGCCCTCATGGCCAGATACATCGTCAATCAAGCGGGTATTTCCCGGCGGCTCTTTTTCTTATCGACGGCCGATTTGGCTGCGCGATTTTATCGCGAATTTTTTTTTGGCTTTTCCTCGGGCTTTGCGTCTTCTTTGTTTTAGCTTGCCGATAAGGAGGATCGATCGATGAAGCGAAGAATTATCGGTAGCTTTTAACACTGGTTTTGATCGATGAATCGGCGAAGAAACGTTGGAAATAGGTTTCTGCTGATTGCCAACTCGTAAATTGCGAATTCGAAATCAGAAAAGTTTAGTCATTATAATGTTAAAATGAGATACGCGATAAATAAACGAATGGATGAATTTAACTTTTTTTTTTAATAAATTATAAAAAAATATACAGAAAACTATAGCAATATTTCATAAAATTAAATATTTATTAAATTTTAAATATTATATTAATTGTTAAAAAACAACAATTTTACAGGCTGGACATCTGTGGCGACAATCAGCTCGCGAAAAGACACTAAAACTTACCCGTTCGTAAATGTCATCTCATTCGGCGATGGACCACTTGGAAACGGTACTGGAATTCCATATTTGTTCCTGACGCCGTTAGATTTCACAGCTCAGGATGTTTATGTAAGTCAAAATTTACTTAGCTACGCGTTTAAATTCTTTTATTTTATTTGAATTGCAAATACATTTTAGTTGAATCACGCAGGCTTGTTAAACGTATTTTTTTTTATTCAATTGGATAAATAAGATGATTGATTTTCACATCATAAATTATTATATCTTTGCCTTTATTTGATCTATCTAAGTAAGTGTATAAACCCATTTTTGCTTGCTTTGACTCACCTCTTTCTTTTCCACTTTCTGTAATCTCTTTGCCTTTATTATCCTAATAATTTTAAATAGTACATTAATCGTTTTTTTTATTATAATAATTACATTTAATAAATAAATGAAGCATAGTAATTTAATTTTTAATATCTGATAAAGTTATGCGCTTTACAATTTCCTCGATTTCCTATTTTTAATGCAAGCGATAAGATTGCCGACCGATAAGAATGAAAAAGGTTTGTAAATTTGCTTTTCTCTTTTTCACAGGAAGACAACCGCGCCACTTTAATGATGACTTTAGCCCAAGGACGTTATTGTGCAGCAAAGAATTACGATCCAATGGATCCTCGATGTGCCAGAGTTGTACTTTCAGGAAAAATTAAGGAGGTATATTATAATGCCATTATAATGCCTGAAAAATTAAGTGGACAATTGTTGTTATGTAAAACTATCAAGTATTATATATCTAACGTTACTTTATTATTATCTCAATTATTAAATTATCAAAACCTTGTTGTTATAATAGATACAAGTCTGTTTTAATAAAAAAATATAAAAGTAAATTTTCCTCAAGATAAATATGTAGAACGTTGCAATCACAAAATTAAAAATACGTTTATGCGGGTAAAGTTATAAAGTTACCTTTGTTTGTTTGTTTGTTTTAGGTAAAAGAAGACAACCCTGAATTCCCAACTGCGAGAAATGCAGTATTTGGACGACATCCTTCGTTAGCTCACATGCCAGCTGGTACGATGACATTACTGATTCATTTAAAAGCTTTCCTCAGTATACATAAATTTTAAATGTTTCTTCAAAAAAATAAATTTTAGATCATCACTTCTTCTTTGCCAAATTAAAAATCGGTTCAATCGCTGTGCTGGACACTTTCGGAGGACCGAAATATGTTACCATCAAGGACTACTTGAACCCCCCGAATCCGAACGCTCTTACTGAGTATGAAAATATTCATAAAATCTTCATGAAAGGAGACGAACGAAATCTCCCAACAGCGAGATTTGTTTAAATAATTTAGAAGAACGGATAAAAATATTTTTTTACTTTTTCTTAGTATTTAATACTGTATAGTAATGTTTATATATAATAATGATTCTTATAAGATATATTGAACCACATGGAACAAAGTTGATTAATATTTTTGTGATTGTATATTTTTGTAAATGAAACAATGTAAATATATGAATTTAATTTCAATAATAAGAATTTTTGTTTTTATTTATATTATTAATACTTAAGCTTTCAAAAAATTAGAATTTAATATTATGATTTTAAAAACTTTAGGTTGAAAGCATATCTAAATAAATGGATTAAAATAAGATTTATGTTTTTATTAAAGTTGTCTATTAAACATTTTTAAAAATTTTAGGTGTATATATATATATATGGCGCTAATTTTCTAACGAACAGGCTGTAGCAAATAGTGAACAGACCTATTTTTCAAATGAAGAGTGGGGAAATGGGGAAATACGCTTGTTTAGTATTTTGCTTGTGTTTATAGGTTATGTTCAAAGTTCCACGCTAGGTGTATGTGCGCGTGGGTTGATACAGTACCGGTTTGTAAGTTTGAATGTTTTTATATTTTATGAATTTACACTGAAATGACACCAAGTGTTACATAAAAATAATTTATTTTGTTACACATATTCAGTAAATAATTACATTATTTAATTATATTGAAGGTCACATTTGTAGTGACAGTTGTTTATGACGTACTTGAAAGAGGTTAGACACGTGGTTTTTGATTCAAATTAAAAGTGATTATTTTTATTGTTTTATTATATTTTTTAGAAAGTACAGACAACATTTTTCTAAAAATTGTATCTTAAAATGTACAAATTTGTGTTACTAGTTAATCGATCATTGTTACTTGATACTTTATACATAAATGAATAATATATTTCTTATTTTAGGAAATAAATACATAAAAAATGTCCTTCCGTGGTCGAGGAGGAGGAGGTTTCAGAGGTGGTAGAGGAGGAGGAGGCTTTCGAGGAGGAAGAGGAGGTGGTGGAGATCGTAGAAGCGGGTAAATAGTTGATCTTATTCAATTATACAATTAAGTGAAATATTAAAATTATTATAAATTTTAATAATACTGGCTTTCTTTAATATTAGATATGATCAAGGCCCACCAGAAACAGTGACACCTTTATGCCATTTTGAATGGACAGTGCAAGATGATTTAGTTGCTAAAATTGACATAGAAGATGTACCATATTTTAATGCACCAATTTATACAGAAAATAAACAACAAGTTGGGAAGATTGACGAAATATTTGGAAATATTAGAGATTCATATGTATCCATAAAACTGTCAGAGAATATGAAAGCTTCAAGTTTTGAAAAAGGCACAAAGGTGAGAGATCTCAGATCAGCTGATTTAATATATTTTTAGTAATTGTAATTCAGTAATATATAAGCATAAAATTTTTCAAAACTATATTAATATATATAATTTGTAGTTGTACATCGACCCAGCAAAACTGTTACCGCTCCAAAGGTTTCTCCCCAAACCTCCAGGCTCAGTACAAAAACGTGGAGGAGGAGGTCGTGGCGGAGGTGGCCGAGGCGGTGGTCGAGGAGGTCCTAGAGGCGGAAGAGGAGGTGGTGGATTTGGTGGCGGATTTGGACGAGGCGGCGGCAGAGGTGGAGGTGGTAGAGGCGGTTTTGGCAATAATTTCGGAGGCCGAGGAGGAGGAGGAGGAGGAGGTGGTGGTGGTGGATTCCGAGGTGGTAGAGGAGGAGGTGGCGGTGGAGGATTCAGGGGTGGAAGAGGCAGATGGTAGTGTGATAAGAAAGACAATGATAACTATTTTTAAATCAAAGAAAACGTGTTTTCTGAGAGAAGACATGTATATACAAACGCGACAGGCATTGATAAATGCAGTTTTGTACAATTGACGAGTGCTAGGTTAAATAATCTATGCAGGTTTAAGTATGATTTTGTAAGTAAGTTTTGTAAGGAGGAACAACTATTTTGTTAAGAAAAATGATTAATAGCATAATGTAGTTTACAGTGATTATGCTTGTTAAATAAAATATATAATACTGATTTTTTTCATAAATTTAAAATAAACCTTTATTTTTATTCAGGTAAAGAATCTGAAGAAGAATCAAATTTAATATGTTTTCCTAGCTCTTTTTCTGCTTTCTTTAACAATTTATCGCGACCTCTTTGTTTGACCCGAACTTTGTTTCCGACTTTTTCACTGCGATCTTTCTTAATTTTTTCCCAATAAGATAGTTCTTCATCACCTAAAATATAAACAAACATTTTGTAAATGATCTGAAGTACAAAAATCTTGATACAAATAAACAATTTTGTATTTTTTACGAACCTGTTAATATTTTACAAGATTTTTCTTTACTTTTTTCCATTAATGCTTTTGCTGATTCAGATGAAGCACATCTAATAAAAGCTTCCACTGAACCTTCTTTTACATCTATGTATTTAATATTATTATTATTTCTTAATCCACCCTAAAATAAAACAAAATAAAAAATGAGAAAATTTTATTTGTTTTATTAGGAGTAAAATTTTATTTGTTTTAAATGTAAAACATTACAAACCTTAAAAATTTTAGGATCTATGCAAGGTTCATTAAGTTCCATTTTTACTATTAAACCTGGTTGAAATTCTAAAGGTCCTTGTTTAACAGTTTCTTCATTTTGATTCCATTTGGCATTTCTCATAAACTGCTTTAATTGCTTCATTTTTGATCTCTGAAGATCTAAATATTTATTTCGTAGTCTCTTCCAATCTTTTTTAGTCATAACTTGTAAGCCTACATCTGTTGCTTCTATAGTTTCATAATTATTATGATAATTCCGTTTTCTCTTCTTTTTTTTCTTCTTTTCTGCAATTGTACCTTCATCATTTGAATATTCTGCAGTTTTATCTTCTTCTTTATTGGTTTCATTTTCTGTAGTACTTTCTGATTCATTTTCTCTCTCAATTTTTAATTTTTTTGATTTGCCACTGTCATCTTTTTGTGATTCAGTATCTAAATTATGTGCATTTTCAATAGAAATTCTTTTTCTCCTTTTTTTACCACGTTTCTCTCCTTCTTCAGCATTATTCTTATTTTCAGTAGCACTTTCTAATTCATTTTCTGTTTGAGATTTAAACTTTGTTGATTTGTCACTGTCATTTTTTTGTGACTCAACATCTGAATTTTGTGAACCCTCTACAGAAATTCTATTTTTTCTTTTTTTACCACAATCTGAAGCTGAGCTTACATCTTTCTCTTCATCATGGATTTTATTTTTCTTCAATTTTTTAGATTCTATTTGTTCAGCTCCAAAATCTTCAAGATCCTCTGATCTTAGGGATTTCTTTCTTTTCTTCTTGGATTTAGGTTTTTCTAAATTATTTTCACTTTGAACATTTGATTGAACATCTTCATCATCTTTGAAAGTAGTAATACTCAACACATCTGTTGGTGAAGTCTCGACAGGTAATTCACAACCCTTCTTTATAAATGACTACAAAAATAATTTGTGTTAAAGAAGTATCTTAAAATTTAAATGATTTTTACTCACCTTCATACATTTCTGAGCACCTTCAGGTGTTTCAAATTCAACAAAAGCAAAACCTTTTATTTTATGATTATGTTTAAACTTTGGAATAGAAACATAAACAACAGGTCCATATTTAGAAAAAAGACTAGTAAGCCATTCATGATCAGCATCTGCTGGTAACCTTTGAACGTAAACTGTACATTCATCAATATTTGTTTTTTCTACTACTGGTGTTAATCTCTGAACTTTTTTGCCATCTTCACATACTTGTAATATGGTTGATTTGCGCAGAGCCTTGGCTATTTGTCCTGAATCAGTAGTCAATGCTCTAATTTTATTGAATCTTAAAAATATATCTATATCTACCTCTGAAAATGATAAGTTAACATTGCAACAAAGTATTTATTAAATTATCAATGAAAGTACTTATAAAAACATACTAGGATTTTCTTTAATTAGTTCAGCTAAAAATCTGTCTTTAGTCAAGCTTGAATCGCTAAAGTAAAATTCCATTTGTTTAAGAATAGCAGCATAAAGTGCTTTTTTTCTATGTCTACTTTTTCCTCGAGGAATGTCTTTTGCATCTTTATTGTTAGCATCTTCAGCATCTGGAGCTCGAATTTCAGGCTGATTTTGTGGTACAGGTACAACTTCTGATGCAAGTTCCATTTCAGAATTCTGTTCTTCAAGAACCATTTTTTGCTGAAAATTCCAGAAAATATTGAAAATTATTTTTGGTTACAATTTTTATATTTAATATTTCATCAGCAACTTACCTTAATATTACAAGTTCAATTTAGAAAGAAATAGAAATTTTTCACTCATTTTTTGGGTAAAATATTGGGTAAAGAAAATGTTCAGATTTCTTATTCGATATAAAAACACCGGCAATCCAAAATCTCGTGTAAGATTTAAAAATTAATGGTTTTCAAGCCGGAAACGCGTACATGTACACCCTCTACACATTATCATAATAATCATAATATTGACTCGTTTTGAATCGTTTTGATTCGCAGTCGCCTCATGAAGCTGTAGAATTTTACTAGTTTTCTCATGTAAACTACCCCTTACGTTTTCTTAACCTGTACGTCAAATTTGTGAAAAGCCCAAGTCATTCGTGTTCGGGTTCGGTTAATATTTTTGGGGACGCGTTATTGCAACGCGAAACCATTCGTGCAATGGAAGAAATGGGGATTAGTTTACCAGATAAGGTAAGAAAATGAACATTTATCTTAATTTTATTACAATTTATTTTTTTCAGTAAGTTATAGTATATTCTTAGAAAAAGAGAAAGTTTTTGGTTAGATATAATTACTCAGAAGCTGTATTTATTATGTAAATTATATTAAAGAAACGGAACTGCCATTATTCTAATCATTATAAAAAATCTGCTGTATGGCGACTTAAATTGGAAATTTAAAAATTCTTTCTTTAATTTAATTTTCTTTTTACTTTTAAAGGATGTTTCTGAAATTGATACAAAACCAGTGATCGGTCATGGTACTGGCAGTATGGATGAACTAGATGTTGAAGATCTTTATACTAAATATAAGGTATGTATTTTAAGGAAATTATTAAAGCAATAGTACCCTTTGACTTAATAAACATTTAAAATGTTTTAATTTTTTTTACAGAAACTGCAACGTATGCTTGAATTCTTGGAAGTTCAAGAAGAATATATAAAAGATGAACAAAGGAATTTGAAAAAAGAATATTTACATGCTCAAGAAGAAGTGAAGCGTATCCAAAGTGTACCACTTGTAATTGGTCAATTTTTAGAAGCAGTTGATCAAAACACTGGAATTGTTGGATCAACAACTGGCTCAAATTACTATGTACGCATTTTGTCAACAATTGATCGCGAATTATTGAAACCTTCTGCTAGTGTTGCACTGCACAAACATAGCAATGCACTTGTTGATGTTTTGCCACCAGAAGCTGATTCTAGCATTTCGATGCTCCAAGCAGGTAAAATTTTTATTTTTATATAAAATAAAAATAAAGATAGTTTATAAAACTGAGTTTTGATGTTTTATCTAAAATTATTTCTTAGATGAGAAGCCTGATATTTCATATAGTGACATTGGAGGAATGGATATGCAGAAACAGGAAATTAGAGAAGCTGTGGAACTACCACTTACTCATTTTGAACTTTACAAACAGATTGGTATTGACCCACCAAGAGGTGTTTTGATGTACGGACCACCAGGATGTGGAAAAACTATGCTTGCTAAGGCTGTTGCCAGACATACAACTGGTAATAATTTTTACATTTTTTTGAGTTTTTATTAATCTTATGCTATAACAATGTAATCTGTCTCTTTGAACAATACGTATGTTTAAAACAAATGCAATATACTTATGATAAAATTTTTGAATATTAAGTAATAGTTTAATTTTTTTATTTTAGCTGCTTTTATTCGCGTTGTGGGTTCAGAATTTGTGCAAAAATATCTTGGAGAAGGCCCAAGAATGGTGCGAGACGTCTTCCGTTTAGCAAAAGAAAATTCTCCTGCCATTATCTTTGTTGATGAAATTGATGCTATTGCTACAAAGCGTTTTGATGCTCAAACAGGAGCTGATCGTGAAGTACAGCGAATCTTGCTGGAATTATTGAATCAGATGGATGGTTTTGATCAGACCACTAATGTTAAGGTGATCATGGCTACAAACAGGTAAACATTTTTTGTTTTTTTTTTTTAGCCAATCTGTTTTATAACTGTTTTTAATATAAATTTTTTGTCTAATTTTAGAGCTGATACTCTTGATCCTGCACTACTTCGTCCAGGGCGATTAGACCGGAAAATCGAGTTCCCGTTGCCAGACCGCAGACAGAAAAGACTGATTTTCTCTACTATTACTACAAAAATGAATTTGAGCGAGGAAGTTGATCTTGAAGATTATGTCGCAAGACCAGACAGAATTTCTGGTGCAGATATCAACGCTATGTGTCAAGAAGCTGGAATGCACGCCGTTCGTGAAAATCGCTATATCGTTCTTGCCAAGGACTTTGAAAAAGCTTACAAAAACAATATTAAGAAGGATGAATCCGAACATGAATTCTATAAATAAATTATTTACTTCAGAGAACTTGTGCAAAGCTAAAGTAATTGCTTTCATTTTATTCAAATGTGTTTACAATTTATAATAAACATAGTATTAAAAGAATCTTATAAAAAATCCAAATGAATATTTTTTATTTTTCTAAAAAACCTTTTATAATCCAATTAAAAAAATTTATTAAATTTATTTTTTATTATAAATTTTTTATAGTACTTAATTATTCGGTTTTCATAAATTTGGAATTAGGTGTTACATTTTACAATTTGCAAAAAATCTTTAGAGAAAGAATCAATATTTAGATGAATGGACTATTCCACTGACTTACATATATAGAGTCAATACAGTGTATGATAGTGACTAAGTGACTATGTGGAGGCTTATACACGTATAACTGTGCAAGGTTACGTGTTTGTATACAAATGCAAAGATAACCTATAAATCGTAGTAATCATAAAGAATTGTGGTACCGTATTAAATCTTAAATTTCTATTAATTTTGAAATATTAAAAGAATTTAAACAATGGAGGACTCAAGCACAGACACCGATTTACCTCGCGTATTAATTAGAAGTACAAAAAGTGAAAAAGCTAAAGAAATAGCAAATAGTATGTATAAAAAGCAACATAAGAAAAATGATATTTAACATATAAATATTAGTGTACAATATTTTAACAATATCATTTTCAAAATTTTTTTAAGATATGGGTGCAAAATATTTGGCACAGCATGATAATGTGGAACATCATTTGTTAGATATTGATAACAAGTATTATACAGCTCAAATTATGCTGTGTACCACTGAAAATTTATCAGTTATAGACCCTGCAAATTTTGAAGCATTAATATTTCACTATGATATACAGACAGTAAGTTGCTTTAATATCATATTTTTTATTAGATATTAAAAATTACTTAAACTTTCTAGGAAGATATTCTTTGTATAATAGATCAACAAGTTATGCCGGTGGTTGGGCAGTCAGAAGCTGAAATTTTACTTTTAGTTTGTAATTTTATTCCTAATTCTTTAGTTAGAGAAAAAGGTATTTATTTCTCATCTTATTCTTTAAACTAATATATTCCAGATTTATATTGATATTCAAATAATTTATTGATTTTAGTTATAGAATGGTGTGCTCTTAGAAAATTTGAACTTATAGAATTAGATCCAAAAGAAATTATGGATCTTGAAGAGGATCAGAGTAAATATGGAATTGATCGTATTATTGAAGCTTTAGAGACTCATATGTGGCCAAATATTAATCTGAAAGGTTTTTTATTTTATTATTTTAAATTTTTATTTTATAACTTAAGAAAAAACTTAAAATAAAGAATAATTAATATTGTAGATACTCGAAAAAATATTCAAGAAACTCCACTTGAAGTCAATGAAGTTGGAGAGCAACTAGAAAATGTTTGTTTAAACAATGGTCAAGATTTTTCAGAACGTTTACAAATGGAAAGCATTCTTGGTATGAATAATTTTTATTGTAGGCAATTCACCTAAATCAAAATATAAGTTTTGGATCATTCAAATTTTTGTGCTATTTACAAAAATTATTATTATCTTAATTAATTATTATCTTGATTTTATAACCTAATAAGTATATTCTTACAGATGGAATTATGAACAATGAAGAAGCAGATTTTGGATTATTATTTAGTCATTTAAGAGCAATGAAAGAACATGCAGCTTCAATGCCATCTAATCAAAGAAGAGTAGCAGCAGAGCAATTAGTAACTGCATTTTGGAAAGCCATTGGTGGAGATCCTTTGGAAGTTGAAGATATAAATTAAATGTTGTAAATAATATTAAGCAATACCTTTACCCAAATTTGGATTCACAAAAAAGTCTGATGGTCGTCATCCTGTTCAAAAGAAGAAACAAAAGAATTTCCATATCCAATATTTTAAAATAAATATAAATATTAATATAAATTTCACAAGACAGTATCAGACTGTCACCTTATCCCCTGTGTTTGAAATGTATAGATGTTGAATTTTAAGGGCAAAAGTACCTTCATTTGAACAAAAAATATGATTATTGTAAACAAGATATAACAAGTTTTGTAAAGTTTCTAGAAATATTATAACTAAATTTTAATTGAAACTTATTTTTTTTTAGTTTTTATAAGTACTATTCATTGACAAAAAATAAATTGCCGTTTTGGAAAAAGCGGTATTTATTTTATAAAAAAATTTTTGAAGATGAATTATCATAATTATGTATTATATATTTAAATTATAATTGCTAATAAAGTATAAAATTTTGTGCATATGTAACTACAAGTTCGACTTTTTGTTTAATTAAATAAGAATCATTTAGACTCATGAAATTGTCTTTATTATGTAATAGGAGCAGTGATGCCGCTGAAAAAATTGCGTCTAGAGTCCCCAAATTATTTTATTCGGTCATCTGCTCCAAATTGCAAACTTCAGAGTGAAATAACGTAGGAAGTATATCTATATCATAATTCAATATATATAGATATACTTCCTACGTTATTTCACTCTGAAGTTTGCGACTTGGAGCACTTGACAGAATGAAATAATTTGGGGACCCTAGGCGCAATTTTTCCAGCATTTGAAAACCCGGCCTGTTTCTTATTCTGTTCATTGTTGCCAACTGTTGTACATTGTCATATAGTGGGTTATTTATTTATTTAATAATTATTAATTACGTTAAATCATATATTTAATTATAAAAAAGCAGAAATTATGTAAATAGTTCACAAAAAATAAAAATAAAAAACCCAAAATTCGTGTACTAAATAATAAAAATTTTCAACTTTTTAAAAATTAACTTTTTAAGTTACCACGTCTGTTTACCAACTTAACTCGGTCGTTGCAGAAAAGCAAAATGTCTGACGCGTTGTGTATCATGAGGGACTAGCCAATGCACACCGAGACAGGTTACGGCTAAAATTTTAGACTAAAATACTTAATACATAATAAAGTACGTAGAACCAGTGGAAAAGTGTATCACTTATCTGAAAATAAAAGATCATTGCTGAGAAAGCATTTTATAAGATCAACGCAATTCGTTGATGGTAAAATCACATGTAAATATTTTGGAGGGAGACTATTTCCTGTGCCGATTTTTTTGAGTATTGCCAAAATATTTTTTTTTTTTTAACTTAAAACCATTTTTCGTTTTTTGCAGATGTCAATTGGAGTTTATTGGTTTGGCAGTTGTATATATCTGGAAAACAAGTTCTTCCTTGGCTATTCGAGCTTTTAATTGCAATCCAAACCAATGTATATATTTGCATGAAACTACAAAGCAATAACTATATTTGTCACAGATACATGTATGAAATGTTTATTTTATTCAGTGAATGTTGTTAAAGTTCAAATGATTAAGATAAAGTTTAAATGTTTACGGCAATGGTCTCATTGCTTTTGAGTTGCCATAGCATTGAGAACAAGTGTCAATATCAAAATGCAAGGTAAATTTAAGTATTTGTATGTATATTTTTATCTCAACAATAATTATCACTTTTAATATTAATATAAAATTTAATACATCAAAATTTGATACCATATTTCATTGAAAAGAGTAGACCTATAAATATTATAGCAATTTTTGTATTATAATTAATTCTTTATCAATTGGGCTCGTAAAAACAGATATGAGATCTTATCCTATTTTCATATAGTTACCAATGTTGTATTTTTCCAGTTTTTAGTTTTATTTAAAAAAGTTGAAAGATTCTTCTTGAAGTATTATTATAAATTAAAATAAAGAACATTACAAAGTATATGCAGTTAGAATATTGGAAATCTGCAACTGTCAGTATTCCACATACTCTTTATAATCACTTAACCTTATATTACAAAAATTATTTTTTGAATTTATTTAGGAATAAGTGTTTAATTTAAGATAAAGTAAATTTGTCACTCTCTACAGATTAATTTTAATTATAAAAACTAAAAACTGATAATAATAATTATTATTAGTTCTTTACATTCTTTGTACAAATTAACGTTAACATTTTTTTTTTGAAAGATGTCAATAAATTAAACGAATCACAGCCTGAACCCAAAATGGAAACAGAAATCAAAGATATACCAATTATGGAGGTGAGGCTAGAAGACATTGAGCCTCCCGCAACACCAGAAAAAGATAAAAAAGAACCTAATATTGAGTTGATAAAAACTGAAAGTCCAAAAGTATTTAAACCTGTACTTGGAAAAATTCAAGCCAAGAAAAGGCTTATGGCTTTTGCAAATAAATTTAATCCAAATTTAATGCCAAAAGTTAACAAAGTAAAAGTTAAAGAGAATAAAGTCAAAAGTAAGTTAAGATAATCTTAATTATTTTCTATTTAAATATTTTGTTTATAATTATTTTATAATTTTTTATTAGGAGAAGAAAAAATTTTGGCTATAGAAGAAATTGTAAGAGAAGGAATTCAAAGTAAATTAGCTGCTCAAGGTATGAATCTTGTTACAAAATAAAAAAAATGATTGTAAACTTAATTTTTAATAAATTTTTTTTTTAGAACAACAAAAAGATAATGACCTTCGAAATGCAATGCAAGAAAGAAGAGTTAGGGAGTTTACTAGAGATAGAAAAAGTGAAGAACGACGTTTTAGAAGATCAGAGTATAGAAGAAGGTATGAGAATATTTTTGTTAATTAAATGAACTTAAAAACCACCAAATTAAGCATTGCTTTTTATGTAATTTCATTAATTCATTAATTTTTATAGGGATAAAAGATATAGTCGAGATAGAAAATCTCGTAGCAGATCCAGGCAGCGATCTAGTCGTAGACCATCTCAAGAAGATGAAAAATACAAAAGTAAACATAAAGATAAAAAAGAGAAAAAGGAGAAACGTGATAGAAAAGATAAAAAAGATGATTCAAAGCATAAAGATGATGGATCAAAACACAAAGAAGAAGATTCTAAATCATCTGATAAAAGCAGAAAAGATAATATAAAACTAAATGAAAATAAGGATGATGATAAAAAAAGTGATATTTCAAAACTTGATTTAAAATCGGAGACTGTAAAAAATGAAGAAACACCTGCCGATGATAAAGACAAGAAACCAGATCAAAAAACAGAAGAGGTAAAGAAAAAGGAAGATCCTAAAATTGATGGGACTAAAGAAATAATTACCATTATTAAGCAAGATGAACCTAAACATGATGAACCAAAAGATCTTATTGAAGAACCTAAAAAGGTTGAAATAAATAAAATCGACGAAATGAAATTAAATAAAATAAATAAAATTGAAAACAAAAACGAAGATCCAAAAGTAGATAAAAACAACAAAGAAGAGCAGAAAAGTGAACCTATCAAACATGATGACTTGAAGCCAGAAACAGAGAAAAAGGAAGAATTAAAAACAGAAAGACAGAGAAAAGATTCAAAGTCAGATGCAGGAAGAAAAGACGATATAAAATTGGATAAATCAAAAAAAGAGGATTCTAAAGTAGAATTAAATAAGCGTGAAGAATCAAAAGTTGATGTAAAACGAGATGATGATCGTGATGATATGAAAGTAAAGCAAGATCTTTCATTTAAAAGAGCGAATTCAAGAGACAAAAAAACGGAAAGGTTTGAATTAAAAGATAAACGGGAAGAACCTAGAATTAAAGGACACAGGGAAAGAGAAAAAGATAAATTAAGAGAATTGAGAGAGGAAGAATTAATGAGCTGTCGGTCTTGGAAAGATTTTCAGAAATATGGATTTTTTATCGAAGATGTGGCAGATTATAGAAGATCTGATAATGGAGAAAAATTAAGTAAATCAAGGTATTTATTTTTGTTGTATTTGTATTTTTTTGTTCTTAAAAAATCCTGTATTATTCAAAACTTAAATATTTCCTTACTTTTTCAGAGCTGCACAAGACTACAAT
>JAWWEO010000023.1:3707099-3728128 GCA_035582975.1 Ormyrus labotus
AATACTGAAACTTCTGTAGTTACTGATCCAATTATTCAAGAGATAACACCCATTTCTGCCGGCTCTTCGTCACCATCAAACTTTTATGAATTTAGCTTAGAGGCTAAATTGTCAAAGGAGACAACTACAACTAATTCATTAAATTTAGCAGACATACCTACGCCTTCTAGCAAATCGAACAAGGAAGTTACTGTTAGTTCTGCAAAAGTTTCTACTTCTGCTAAAACTACCGTTCCTGCAACTAAAGTAGATAAAGAAAAGACTAGTGAAAAACCAAAAGAACTTTTAGTAGAGAAAAACATCCAAGAACATCAAACACCTTTACAGCCACAACCACAACCACAATCACAACCTCAGGTAATCAAACATCTTTCATTGTTTTTTAATAACGTAAATGCAAATTAATATATTTTTTAATCAATTTTTAGCCTATTCGAGTAGCTGAGGTAGAAGAATCTGAAGAGGAATATGAATCTTCAAATGAGGAAGATGAAGATTCACCATCAATTCCTAGTGATTGGGAAAACGTCAAAATTAAGGAGGAGAAGCTTAGTGATGTTGAAGTATCTAGTCGTGCAGCTACTGTTACTTCTGTAAAAGTTTCACCTAGCAAAAAGAAACGCAAGCGCCATGATAGTTGGAGTAGCGATTCAAGTTCATCGTCCAGTTCAGATTCTGAAGATTCTAAACACAAGCGTCGAAAGCGAAGACGAAAACGTGCTAGAAAAGAGTCAAGTAGTGATTCTGAAAGTAGCGACAGTAGTTCTAGTGATACGTCAAGTTCAGAAGAAGTTCGTAAAAAGAAGAAAAAGAAGGCGGATAAGAAGAAGAAAAAGCGCAAGCGAATGAAGAAGCTGAGCAAAAAACTAAAGCGCAAACGCAGGAGAAAGGCGAGTACGGACTCAAGTAGCAGCGATTCTGATGCGAAACCGAAAAAGAAGAAAGCACGCAAGATGAAAGCCAAAAAGAAAAAGAATAAGTTGAAAGAAAAAGACCAAGAGAATATTTCTGAGAAGACTAAAGCAAAAGCGGATAAATCGGCAGATGCAAAGCAACAAAAAGCTGCAAAAATTAAGGAAGAATCGAAAAAGAATGCCAAGAGTAAACAGGCAATTATAGAACCAGAAGAAATGATAGTACAGCCAATCAAAATTGATCAGATTAAAATGTCAAAAAGTCCTACTAAGCAAGAAACTAGAAGTAGAGAAATCAGTGAAGATATTTATACTGAATGGGAAAGAGATAATATTCCCATAAGGCAAATTGCAAACGTTACCGATGAAGCTTTGAAAGTTTCAGAAGAATCTAGGTCAAAAGATATTTCCAAGAAAAAAGAAAAGCTTAATGAGAAGGTTGATCCTAAAAACGATATTAATATTGAAGATAAAGATAAACAAGAGACTTTGAATGCTCAATCTGAAGATTTGAAGTTGGATGATTTAGATACTAAAAAGAATAAGAAGAAGAAGAAAGAAAAAGAAGTAAATAGAGATTCTCAAGAATTTAATAATGAATGGGAAAAAGAAAACAAGCGTGCAGCAAAAGTAGCTTTGGTAAGCGAAGAAGCTCAGAAATTTGTAGCCTTAGAAAAGAAACCCATCGTTGATTGGGGTGATACTGATTTTGATTCCCTTAATGTTCTCACAATATCTCAACTAGAACAACAAGTTGATAAACACGAAATTTTCGCCACTGAATGGGAAGTTGATAGCATGGATGCAATACCCGATTCATCTACCAAGAGCGTAAAATCTGAGTCAATAAAATCAAAGAAAATTGATCAAGGTGTACGATATGACAAAAACACCGATACTTACATACCAGTTGAGATTGGTAGTGGAAAGGATTCGAAGAAAAAGAAAGATAAACGCATGAGTACTATCCGAATTTGGGAAGACGAGCAAGAGAATGCTGAACGAGAAGAGCTATTGCTATCGGAAAATAAGGAAAAGTTGACCGCTGAACCAGAGAGTACGTAAATTAAATTATTTATTTATTTTATTTAAATAATAAAGTAACAAATAAGAATAACATTCTAAATATTACTTTTTTTATTCGTAACAGATAAAAATGTTACTCAAATTTCTACTATTTCAACAAATGATGATAAACCAAGACGTAAAAGCCGTTGGGACGTGGGAAATCAACCGGAAGAGTTCGACAATGCTTTGCCTGTTATGTGGGAAGTCGAACACCCTCCACCAACCGGTAATATTTGGCCAAAACTCTCTACGGTCGACATGATGATTGCCAAGTCTGGAGATTTGTCATTTAACAGTCCGCTTTTAGAAGCTGTCAGTGCCAGGGTTAAGGATGAGGCAGCAAAGGTAAACTCTTCAATGGTGTATTCACCTTCGAAGGAAGATGATATCGTGGACTCACCAGACACACTTCGAAGGAAGATGGAAGAGATTGCCATGTTAGAGAGAGCTTTGACGGCAGATAAGGAGCTAGATTTACAGAAACTGACTGATACTTTAGACATTGACGCTCCGAAGAAGACCGAAATTGTAAGCAGAGTTTATCATTCAATAGTATATCATAAATTTTTAAAAATTATTTAAAACCGTTTAAAATTTGAAAAATTTTAATGGTGAAAAAATTCAATTTTTCAAACTTTTTAAGTAAATTGTTCAAATAATTGGGAACAATCAAAAAAAAGTTTGAAAAATATAGAAAATTAAATAATTATATATTTATTAATTCTAATTACTATTTCTTTATCACAATAATATTTTAAAAAATTATTTTTAGATGACAGCCAAAATTCAGAAGTCTGAAAAAGATGATACAACAACGACTTCAAAGAGAACTATTGATGAGAAGCCTTCGAAGAGTACTTGGGAAAACAAAGGTCCAGAGATTGTTGAAGCTTCGGAGTTTGGTATACCAGTTCTCGCTGAAATTGATGCTAAAATTGAAGCACCAGTCAGTTCTTACAGAGACATTTTCCTTGACATTGAGAGTATGAATTTTGAAACTAATATTTTAAACAAAGTCAATAAAAAATCAGAACCAACAATACCGGAAGAAAGCGCAAAAGAAATGCTAAAACTAGTTCCGAAGCAAGTGCTCTCCCGTCAATCCAGCGAGCAAACAAAGATTACGACTGCACCACAGGAATCGTTCAAGAAAAAAATTGTCGACATTAATAGTCACAATTTGCCTAAATCTGTTGAAAGTGTGAAGGCAGAAGAAATTAAACCTAGTGTTAAACCCGTAAGTTCAAAATCCCCTCCTAGCGTTAAAAGGAAAAGCCCGAGTCGCAAAGATCGCGAAAATGAAAGCCGCTCAAAAAGTAGCTCTAAAAGTACTGAGAAAGACAGTAAAGATAAAAAAGAATACCAAAGTAAGAGTTCGAAAAGGAGTCCGCAAACCAGTTGGGATTCCAAGGAACCAATTAAAAGTGGAAATACTAGTCGAAATGCCAGCCGTAGCAGGAGTAGAAGTAGAAGTCGAAGTCCTCGAAGGAGGGAAGATCGATCAAAACTGCCTTATAGTAAAAGGGATAAACGGAGTCCCAAAGCTTCTACCTATAGAGGTAATTCTTTGATATGTTTGTATTTATTTTATTAAAATTAAAAACGAATTTTTAAATACCAGTTTATATAGACTTGCATACATTTTTTTAAATGAGTACTAATTGTTTTCTTTATAAATAACTAGATAAAAAGAGTTTACCACCAAGTAAGAGCGAGCGAAATAAAAGAAGATATGATGACAACTTTGAACAAGACAAAAACAGAGATAAACCTTACGATCCTTTGGAAATTCTTAGAGAAAGAAATTACGAAAGTGACAGACTTCGTGATAAAAGGTTCGTCTAAAATTTATTTTAAAATAAAAAATACTTAATTTAAAAACTAAAATGATAAAAAATTTTTGCAGATCTAGAATTGATGAGGATGTACCTAAATCCTGGCGACATTCAGATCATCCAGATGATAAGCTTCCCATTAATCCTTATCCAACTGAGTATAATTATGAAAACAAAATGAGGCTAAGAGATAACAGTTTAGATAGAGATTTAAAAAGTCATTCTCGAACTGGAGCTAGAAATCGAAGCAGGTACAAAGCTTTTATCTCAACTAATATAAATTTTACTTTTTTTATTTTATATGTAGCTGTTTACTTACTACACACATTAAAATTACAGAGATTCAGGAAAACCTTTTGATAGGAGAGATCGAAAGGATAGTCGATCACCAGAATCACCCTTGTCGCGCCGTGAGAAACTACCACCTTTGAGGAAACCGTCTCCGCCGCGATCCTTTAGGCGTTCGCCACCTCCTAGATCCAAGTACCGTTCACGATCTCGTAGTCGATCCAGATCGAGGTCCAGGTCTAGAACTAGATCATGGTCAAGATCACTTACAAGGTCTAGATCGAGAACTAGATCTCGCTCGAGGAGTAGATCGACCTCAAGATCGCGATATAGGAACGAGATGAGGCCGTTGGATAAATCTCGTCGATCTAGGTAATTATTTTGCATCTTTTATTTAAACATTTTTTTATATTTTAAGAAAAATTAGGTAATTCAGAATTATTTACTGTTATTTGTTTTTTTAAAAGTATTATATATTTTATTTATTTTTTTTTGTAAAGGTCATTTTCTCCCATGAGAAATTTGCGAATAGAAGAAGATCTTCGTAGACTCGCAGAACCTCCTGTTCGACCAATGCCGATCCCTCGAGTAGGCGAATCAGTCCCAGCGTCTTGTATTACTCCTGTGTGGCCTCCAACCGATAGGGCGCGTCATATAGAAACAATTATTCAACTAACAGGTGCATCTGAATCACAGGAAGAAACAATGCCGTCTCGAGATGCTCCTATCACTCCGGAAATACTCGAAGGAGGCTCTGGATCTTCGTCGCACTATCGGTATCCTAATGAAAATGAAGATTCTGAATATAATACATACTATCAGAGTGGGGATTTGACGTATCCGAAAATCGCCGAAGATCCAACCGATTCACCTAAACGATTGTCCCTCGACGATAGGTAACTTTTTGTTTGAACTTTACAATATCGGTGATTTTTTATTTTGGTTTAACGAACAACACTTAAATAATAATCACATTTCGTTTTTTAGGCTTGAACTAGAGTTAGGAATCAAAAAGCAGCCAACAGAATCTCCTGCACCCGTGAGTTTCGGTTCTCCGGGATTCTTGTCGACTCCCCCTCCTGGTTATCCAAGTATAACTCCAGGGCAACATGGACATTACGTTAGGCATCAACAAACAGTCTTACAGGTATTTTCTAAAACGTTTTGTTAACGTCTTTTTACTTAAATTTTAAGAGTGATTTACAATTTAAAAAACTTTTTAATTGATGTTTTCTAAATTGAATAAAAGTGTTCAATTCAAAATGTGTGCTGAAAAATTGATGAAGTACTTCAACTCTTTTAAAATCAACCTCTGCCTTTAGCTGTTCAAGCATCAATCTCAAATCTCATATAAAGTCTGCATTACAGGTGGGCAATGTCTTACAAGTAGTTCCAAGCGACTATCCAGTGAGGCCAGAGCCACCACCGCCACCGCCACCAGTGGCGCCTGCCAATCAAATAGTGCGCATAGGCAATGTTCTCCAGGTTGTGCCGACCACAACGATCGACTGGACAGCAGCAGGTGTCGCTGCTCAGCAATCGACGCAGGGTATAAGCTCGACACCCAATGTACGCTACCCACCGCCTCCGGTGGTACCGCAAACGACCTCGGCAACTTCCTCGCCGGCTATTGCCTCGCCACTACCGCCGGTGTCGGTCGTGACCCAGTTGCCACCGCCTATGAAGCCCATCATTCCTGTTGTTGCTCCCGCCATTGCGACTACCGTTGTACCTCCACCGCAGATAGTCTCTACTCCTGCTGTAGTTTTACCTGTGCCGAAACCACCTCCAGCTGGTAAGCTTTATTCAGTAATAAAGATAATTTTTTTTTAAGTATTATTAATTATTTATTTTAATTTGAAGTGAGTTATTAATGTTGACCATTTTTTAAATTTTCTTGTTAATTGAACTAAAGCTGTAAAGAATTGTTCAAAAATTCCAAATCAACTAGAAACGCTGAATTAAATTTTATTTTGCAAATTTAGAATCATTGTTGAAATTATTTATTGTCTAAAAATAATATATATTTTGTAAATAAACTACTTTTATTTTTAATTTTTGCAGAACCTGTTGTGCAACCAGTTTACAATTATGAAGCCATTCTCGAAGCGCGTCGCAATGAAAAGGAAGAGCGCAAAAGATTGCGCGAAATGAAACGCAAAGATAAAGAACGACGCCGTTTTGAACGGGCAAAACGCCGTGCTGAAAAGATTCTGGGGAAAAGCAAAGTCAGTCCTAGTACAAGCACCTCTGTAAGCGGGTTATTTGGGCAACCGAGTAGAATCCTTGCAAATCTCGCTCTTAAGGAAGAAGCGTGTGAGAATGAAGTGAACGAAGATGGAGACACGGAGGAAGTGAAAGCGACAACCAGTGAAGAGACGGAAGAAGCAGCCACTGTTTCTGTGGCACAGGACGCAGAAGATGAGGAGGAAGACGATGGTGATGAAGAAGAGGAGGAAGAAGAGGAACAGGAACCTGAAGAGGAGGAGGAAGAACATGAACCCGAGGAGGAAGAGGAAGAAAACGAGGTCGAAAAGGATCCATCCGCTACTGTAAAAACGGAAGATGCTAACCTTGTTATTCCTCCTCCTCCTGCTAAAGGCATTCTGATTTTGCCAGGTTTCGGGTAAGTTTAAATATTTAAGCTCTTTGAAGTAATATTTCAAATTGCTTCATTTATTGTAAAACCATTTTTAATTTAATTTACAACGTTAGTGTATTTTAAAAATCAATATTTATTATAAGTTTATAATATAAATTTCTACTTTTCTCTTTAGAAATCTTTCCATGACCAATGGAATTCTTAATGAATTAGAAGAGCTTGAAATTGAAAGAGAAAAGGTTGAGATTAAAGCTGCTAAAGATGAAGAACTACGACTTACAAGCTCTGCTGCTCTAAAACTCTTTGAAAAAATAAGGATAAAGAAATCTGTCCAATTTGCCGATGGAATAAAGCCTGGGGAAGGTACGAGTCCTAGTGGTGGAGAGGGTGACTTACCATCTCCTCCACCTCCTTCAGGAAATCTTCCACGAGATCTATCGCTTGATATTTCTAAGAAGTTGCGCTCGAGAAAGAATCGCAAGAAAGCGAAGCGTACGAAGCCACCAAAGACAAAGAAGAAAGTTAAGGTAAAATATGAAGAACAAAAATTGAAATCATTTTCACCTTTTAATTTGTAACAGCCTTTTTGATGCTATTGGTTCATTTTAGTTTCTGTTTTTGTTGTTATCTTCATGGAAACTAAAAAGTCAATTTTTGAACTAAATTTGTGACATTTCTGTAGTCAGTTATAATCTTTATCTATTGATTTCATCCATTTTATTCAAATGTTTTATTTTTTTAGATGTCTAATCACGAGTCCATTTTAATTTTTTTAAAGTTCAAATATTCTTTTAGAAACAATAATGAACATTTGTTCAATTCTATTTATGTAGTTACTTCTAACGTATAATATTCCTAATTTAATTAATTTTTTACACTAAACATTTTATAGTAATTAAAAAAAAAACTGCATTATTTCATTAGGTGAAAATTATCAAGCTGAAGAAACCAAAGGTCTCGCCTCTCTCAGTGTTGGAGGATTCGGACGAGGATGACGATCGTTCGCCACCACCTCCACCCCCAGGATCACCTCCGCCTCCACATCTTTGGCCAAGCTACCTCTCAACATACGGGCCCAACTGTGGGCCAAGCACATCGACAACGAATGGAGCGCGAGCGGCTTTGTCCATGTCCACTGGCGCAACCGCAGCGGCGACAGCGACGACCTCCTCCGCGACCATCGTGTCCACACTGCCTCCGGTCCAGGCGCCGCCGACGCCACTGCCGTTACTCGTCCCACCGCCGCCTCTTAACTACTCCATACAGCCCTGTAGCAAGGCTTAGATTTTTTTTTTGTATTTCATTTAAGAAGTTAGGTACGTTTAAGCGACTGAGTATGCGGAGAAGATGCTCGACGCGGTCAGCATGCGTAGTTTACTACGATTACGCTGATGAGTGCTGTGCTGTGGAAAGACTTTGGATACATATATAGGGAGTTTTTACTGTTAATACATTTCATACTGTACAGAAAATTTTATTGTTACGGATGATTTAATTGATTGATTATATTGAAAGGTAACTGTGGTTTTAGATCATTTATAACAAAAAATAATTTTGTCAATTTTATAAAAAAAAAAAAAACTAAAAAAAAAATACTTAATCATTTAACGATTGTTTTATGAAACTTAAATTAATTTTCTATATAAAAAGTCTTTCCATTTAAGTACAATCGCCTCTAAAAATTGTCGTACAATGAAATATAGTCATTCTTTGCATATTGTAAATGATCTTTAATTCTTTGTAAAAAATGGTCGATGTTTCATCGTAACGAACACCTGTGGCATTGATTAGCGTGATCCTATTAGATTTCCTGACGTACAAAGTACAATACCTTTTATATTTACTTAGCGTCAAATTTTTTTCGCGTATTCGTCGCAATTAAGAAAGTGGAGGTTACAGATCATGTTATATCATATAACATGATTTATGATATATGAGTGATTTCTTGTAAATACTTTAATAGAATTAAACAAATATTAGTATTATTCTCGAGCGTGAAATGATACAAGAAACTAAAGCTCAGTCGACAAAATTCTGTAATATACTTTTGGTTGATTAACTGTTTACTATTAAAATAAGTCTTTTTCTCAGATAAAAGTAAAATCTAATTTGATGGAATTGGCGTTTAATGCATCAAGCCACGTATTTCGTTTGTCGCTATTGTTACTTCTATATACGACTTTGAATTATATACTATTAAACTATATAGATAGATTTCGTAAAAAATTGTAACTGCTTTATAACGGTATTGAATGAAGCAAGTTATTTTTATGTAAAAATAAAAATGTAAACCGTGTAAATATAGAGAAAAATAAAGTCGTCTTTGACTTTTCGTTTATAAATATTTAAAGTAACATGTTTACTATTCAATTGTTTACTATTCAATTGATTCCTACTTTGGTTCGAGGCGCATTTGTTCTAAAAGTAGAGGTTAGCCTCAGAAAAATAATTTTCTGAAATTTCATTTTAGACATAGAAAAACTTTTGTTAAAGTTATCACGTATTTAATTGTTCATGAAAATATTTAGTAATAGTAGTTTTAATATAATTTTAATTTTAAAAAACGTTTTTAATACTAATTTTTCCAAGATTAAGATAGCAAAGAACAAAATTTTATAGAATTTGAATTAGCATAATTGAAGGTCCTGCAACAGATATGGGACGAAACGAAATTTTGTCGAATAAGTATCGAAAAATAGTATGTGCACCATGGGCGGGACTGTGCTGTTTTGCGCCCTTGGTACACAATGTACTATTATAAAATTGCTAAAAATTAAATTTGAAAAGTTAGGTTTGGTAGAGAACTTTATTGCGTATCTTTTTTCCAAATAAATTATATTAATAATTTTTGTAGTTTATGAAATATTTTAACAAAAAGCTACTTTTGGGGGAAAAAAGTTAATCCTTGATTTCACTAACACTCGTCATAACTTGTAAATATTCATATTTCTTTTTAAAACTTTGACACGATAAACTTCAATGTATTCCGCGACTTTAAAGCCCAATTACAATTCTTAATATGAAACACAAACCAAACAGCGATTTTTTATAAATATTTAATTGAAAATTTCTGTTTATGTTTTCAATGTAAAAAGTTGTGTTTCGAAAGTTTAAGTATTTCATTTCTAATCATACCAAAATTTTCACAATGCTTTGAATCAGCTATGTGGAAAGTTTTAGCTTCTTAGCTCTGTTATTTAATTAAGAGCAATATTAATTTTTCTATAGAGGCGCGTGATGCGGTCGCTCCTATGGTGCACGCCACCCACAATTTCGAACGGCTGAATCGTACTGAAGAAACATGTTTCGAAAAGTATAATACCATTTACCACGTCCTTGCAATTAAAATATTGATTTTAATAATATAATTATTAATATATTCAACAAATTATATAAGTATTTAAATTATCGATTCATAATGTTTATTTGTAAAAAAACAAGAATACTTTACAACTAAATATGAACTTAGTACAATATTTACATAAATAATATTAAATTATTTACAAAACTAACGAATATCAGGATAGTTATTACAAGCTTACATGTTACAAACTTTTTAATTCGTGTTTATTCAATCTTTGATTTTTACGACGCACCGTTTTTCGTAGTTTTTACGCAATTTACAGAAGACCCCTTAAAAAACAAAAAAAAAATTTAAGCTACAACAGCGAACATTCACCTTAATTCTCTCCCAAGGCTACTCGAAACCGACACTCCTAACAGTCACTCAATAACAATCGTATCAAGCTCGACGAACAATACCTCGCATCTACAGCGGAATCATTCGAGATAGCAGCAGTGCGATAAGCACCTCCTCGAAGAATCAAGGAAAGTCATTGAGCCCACAGCTAGAGAGCAATGAAAGTCGTCGTGGTGGGCGGAGGCTGCGTCGGCCTGACGACGGCCCTGCAGCTGCAGCAGGAGTTGCGCAATGCGCGGGTGGAGGTTGTCGCCGAGAGCTTCGACGACACAACCAGCCATGTTGCCGCGGGTATTTTCCGAGTTGGCTCTGGATTCTCTGGGCCGGAAGAGAGGATTACCAGGTTTTTTTTTTCAGCTTGTTACTGATGGGAGATAATGTGATTTGACTTAGAACGATTTGTGTATTTTTACGAGAAACGAGTTTTAGGGATATTAATTTTTTTCAATTAAATGGAAAATTTTTTGGGCGTCCAATTTAAAGAGAACGAGATAAGTAGATGAATGCTTTTCCGAGGCACAAATAAAATTTAGAACGAACGCGATGAAATTATCTGGATTAAGTTCAAAATGTTTTTTTATATTTTTAAATATCCATTTATCGAAAAAATAATACTCCATAGATAAATTATTATCTAACGCTTTATATTAGACGAGAAAAAATCAAAATGTGTTTCACTGAATAGTGTCAATACTTTAGGAGCTTTTGAAGTAGTTTATGTATCTAAAAAAAATGATTCTGTATAAAATTTTAGAAAATGGGTGACAGATTCTTTCAATTATTACGAAGAAATCAGCAGATCCAGAGAAGCATCAGAAGCTGGAGTTGCCAGTATCTCTGGGTATCTTTTCTCCAATGAATCGGCCAATGATTTTAAAGTACGTACATATGTAATACATAAATACTTCTTGCAACTAATTAAATAAACCAATTTAAACTAATCTACAGACGGATTTGGACCATTTGTTTCCAATTTATCGGCAAGTTACTGAAAAAGAGCTGGAAATGTTCAGCGGTTGGAAACACGGAGTTTTTCTGTCAACTTTGGTAACCCAGCCTAATCATTACCTTCCGTGGGCGAGAGACAAGTAGGGAACTCCCGTTAGTAGTTTAGTTGAAAGAATGATTTTTACATTTTGATCGTTTTAGGTTGGCCAGAGCTGGCGGAGTTTTAGTTAAAAAACGAGTCGATTCCATAAAGGAATTAGTAAAGGATTATGATATTATTATGAATTGTACAGGCATTGGAGCGAAAGCTCTTTTGCAAGATAAGGAAATGGTTCCCGTTAAGGGTCAAGTAATAAAGGTAATTTTAACAATAAATTATAACAAAAGTTTCAGATATAGCTTGAAAAACTAAATCTTTTATTCTATATAAAAATATAAAAATTAGAACGCAACATAACATTATTCCTTTGCACACAAATAATTTAAAAACGTTTTACATAAAGGTCCGAGCACCTTGGTTAAAGACATTTTTCTACGGTGGGGTTTCTACCTATATAATTCCCGGCTTGGACGGAACAACAACTTTAGGTGGTATCAGAGACATGGAAAATTCGGATCTGACTGTGTGCCCTTACACAGCAGCTGCAATTCGCGATCGATGCGAGAAACTGGTTCCATCTTTGAAAAAAGCTGAATTCGTAACGCATAAAGTTGGTTTGAGACCATACAGAAAAGGAGGTGTTAGAGTTGAACCAGAGCGTATTAAAGACGGACCTTACAATGCTATGGTAAATTGGAAGGCAATTAAAACTAAGTAATAACTTCAGTATTATAATTAGCAGATTCAATTTTCTTCACTTACTCAAAAGCGTAAAAAATCAATTGTAATATATCTTATAAACAATGATTTAATTTCATTATTTCTGAATCGCTACAATATTGCATTCTGAAGAGTGAAAGTAATTTGGATTACATATTATTACACTGAAGATATTTAGCAGTATATTTTAAGCTGATAAAATAATCACTTTAATTATTTCATTTCTTTGTAAAAAAGGTTATTCACAATTATGGGCATGGAGGATACGGCATCTGCACAGCGCCTGGCACTTCCAAGTATGCTGTTGAAATTGCTTTAGATGCTCACAAATCATCAGCAAGATTATGAATGCATTATTTTTACTGAGATTTTCTCTTATCTTCTATTTACAGTTACAAACTAATTTCTATCTTACAATCGTTTTGTTAAAGTAAAATCATAACACACAATGGTACACGATTATAGTAATGACTAAATCAATGTCTTCTGTATGAAGTAAAAATAATCTATCTTTATGTACAAAGTCTTGCTTTACTTTTTTTACCTCACTTGAAAATAAAAATCACTAATGTGTTTAATAATACTGCATAATATTGAAAAATTTACTTTTTATATTCTTTTAACATTCTGAGAAAGGCATGATTTTTTTTTCATCTCACTATGAAATCACTTAAGTCTTACTTTGTTTTTCCTTTAAATTTTCGTACACATGAAGTATGATTGAATTTTTAAACTTGAAGCACAGAACTTGCAAGAGTTCGTATGTAGTTCCAGAATATTTAAGTTACCAGGAATGGTCGAAATTTACGCATAGATTAAGGATCAAGTACTCGTGAACACAAAACTTAATAGGCTTATTTTTTGCCAGGTTTAAGGTTTTTTCTTGGTGGTGGACCCCATCGCAGAGCGTTACTGTCTACTGTAAGCCTTGGTTTCTTGTATTGGCTGCTTTTAATGTGTTCTTCTACTAATTTTGGAGTAACACATATTACATGTTGACCTTTCCAATATTTTACCATGTTCATACTTTGTAGTGTAGAAATGATGTCCGTCTGCGATATACTAGTCATTTGGCTACAAAAATATAAAAAAACAAAAAATGATAAAAAATAAAAAAATATATAAAAAATGATCATTTTTTATATAATATATAAAAAGTGATTATTCGTAAAAAATTAAGCTTTTTTAATTGAGTCTAACGAAATTTTTATGAAGCAATTTGTACAAGAATCTTAGATGATTTCAAAATTTAAGTTTTGAAATATATAAGTTTGTATGCAGTCTAAATAAATTAGTATCAATCAATGTGAATTGGAATTATGGGGCGAATCAATCAGTGTTTGTCATACCTTAAATCTTTTATGCTCAGTGTTCCTCTGAAGTCTCGAAGTATTTCTAACAAAATCCAGCTCCAGTAACTTCGATAAGATAATTTTCCTAAATCACTAAGAGGTTTTTCTGGACTACCTACGGTTTGCTCGATTCTGCTGAGCTCATAACTGAAAGCTATTAGTAGTTTTCCATAACCTTGTCTTTGAAATGGAGGTAGTGTAAGAATGCAAGCTACATTATTTCCATCCGGTGATTCTTTTTCCTATAATATTAAACAAGTTTATAAATTTATATATCGACTATGTTACATTTTTATCATTAAAATCTATCGATTTATTATTACCTTCGAAAAGTAGCCAACAAGATGTGCTCCTTGTTTATCAACTTCACATAAAATATAAAACAAGAAAGGTTCAACATCAAAGTAAAGTGTCTTATGATCTAAAAATAATTTTGCTAGTAGACAAAGACATTGACAATAAATTTTGTGTTCCTTGCCATCAACTTCCCAAATACTAAGTGTTCCTTTTCGATAAATTTCTTTACCAAGAGGTTGTCTGTGGGTACATTCACTCTGAAAATAATCAAAAAATTATAATAGCATTTTTAGTAATAAAATTTATTTAAAAATTTTTATTTACCATGTGATAACGATAAGTTTTCTCTAGTCTCATATATTTGAGGCAGTATTCGCAGATCCATAATTTTGGTTGTTTTCCATATTCTTCTGGGTATGGGCTAAAGTACCAGGTATCAATTTCATATTTACCAATCTGAATTCTATCAATGTACTTTACTTTTGTAATAGCTTCATGTTCTTTTTCTAATGCTGCAGTAGTGGGATCCATTTCTGCGTATGTCTGCGAAAAATTAGTAAGTAAATATTTTATTTATAGCACAAAAAGCACAAAAAGTAATAAAAACAATATTAAATGATTAGTTTAATACCTTTTGAACATGATTGATTTCATCGTGACGTCTCTTTTGATTCCTGGTAATTTTTCTGTCTGATGAATCAGCCAACAGATCAATAGTTGGGTTCCTATCACCATTTTTCCAAGTGCGATCACTCATATCGAATCTGCTTGACATTATTCTGTCTCTTGGTACCCATTCATCTAATCTTCTATTGTAGCCTTCGTAGTGGACATAGTATTCATAATGATTTTCTACTTCATTAAAACGTGTTTGAATGACTTCAGCAGGATCTAATGACAATTAATAAAAACTTTAATGCAATTATTTTCTTTCAAGTCACCTGTTTAATTATATTAAGTAATACAAATATCAATAACCAAATAGAAATAACTTTTGTAATAAGTGAGTTATTTATTTAATATTTGCTAATCGTATTAATATAAAATGAATTGTTAAAATAACAACAATAAAGGAGTACAAATTTAATTGCACTGCAATAATTTCTTGTAATAAAGCATGAAAAATAAATTGTAAATAAAAATCTGAAATCTTAGTTCTCTATCAATTAAAGAAATGTATAAGATATTCTTAGTTCCTGGAAAATCGCTTATAACCTAATTAGGAAGTTTTACTTCGTCTTTCGAAGTCCTATGAGGTAGAACGTCTATTACAAACATAATTAATTACACATTTCAGTGTGTTATATAGGAAAAAAACAAGGTCAAATGATACTTTTTTAGTGTTGATGTGGTTAAGCAGAATTACAATGAAGAAAACACTTTAATCACAATAAACTAAAAAAATAGCTTTCAACAACTAAGTGATAATAAAAAATGGTTCTTTAACAATTTAACAACTTATCTAATCTAAAAACTCTTAACAAAACTTAAAGAATATTTTTTCCTCAACACTAAAAACTTGACTGGCTAAATACTCATCACAAACAACTACCAGTGTTTTATAAATCCTCAATAACTTAAAAAACGCAAAAAGCGCATCCAGCGGTTATTTCCCTAATGGAGACCATAGTTTTTTTCTTAACGCGTCAACATCAAAACAACAGCGCCTACAACGACGTAAGCGAGCTCCCGAGCCGAGCTGCAGCGAGTCGGGCCGAGGGCAGTACGGTGGAGGGGGCCACTAGTGACAGAAAAAGCAAGCGTCCCCGTGCAAGTCGGCCTCTCCGGTGTCAGAGGCGACAAAATGCTCTCTGCCCCCCGGCCCCCACTTTCCGGAGATACACAACACGTGGTGGTATCTCGCGATACTTCGCCGACCCAGGAAACAGGTTTACAGAGAGGTGACTTACGCCAAGAGTCGTCGGATCGGCGCACGAGGTAGTGCTCGCCGATGTCGAGCGGCATCTCCTCGAGGCTGTCGGCGTCGTCGCCTGAGCCCTTGCCGCCGTTCGAAAGCATCTGGCCGCTGCTGTTGTTCTCCTGCTTTATATTCGAGGTTATTGTCGCCGCTGGCGACGAAGGCTGTTCCTTGCCCCGGAGGTGGTGATGGTGTTGCTGATGCTCGTGCTCCGCCATTTCCTCCGCCGCGGCGGATTCGATTTGCGCACACGCGTTACAAGATTTCGCTGAGGTAGAAGAGAGGCAACCGTACCCGGTCAACGCGCGCAGCACACTGCTTCAATTCGCGGAAAAGCGACGCCGGAGAGGCTAGCAGCGTTACGCTTTTTTCCCGCCTATAGCGTTTGAGTCGCTTGGGGTAAGGTTCTGTTTGTTGTCGAGTACTGGTGTAATTTTGCTGACGGGCTGCAGCCTACAGGCGAATCTGCCGGGTACTGTTGGCTTTGCAGACTTTGCTGCACTGAGATGAGAGACTGGTTAGCTGATTTTTCTCCGAGAACAGATGTTAAAAATTTTAATGTTAACCATTTCAAATGGTAAAATTGTAAAACTGTTTATCGAGATTACTGCTTTAATAATTAAAAATAAAAACTGAAGATAATAAAAGTTGATTAAATAATTTATTATGTAGGTACTTTTTTCTCTTCAATTATTTTAAAGTTTGTACTGATAATTATTAACAAGATTGAATTTTATTTTAATGAAACAAACACTGCAAACTTATTATATAAAGGATACTCTGAACTTATATATATATATTGTGCCTTTGATCGGGATTTAAAAAGATATTTTACAATGACTAGATCCCTCATGCGTGTTAAGCGCGCTTAATTTATAATAGTTTAAAATCTAACAACCCACATAACATGAAATATCTATGTAAGTGTTTCTACTTACATTAGTGCTACTCAGGAGTCACGAAAAATACATTTTTTTGTTTTCTTTTTTTAAATATTCATCAATGAAAATTTTATCTAATTTCTTATTAATTAACTTCACATTTTAAGACAGATCTATATAAGATCAGATATTTACTCCAAAAACACAGCAAGAGGGATATTTTGCAACTTATCCTTCTAAAAACTGCGAACATCGGGAAAAACTCACGCAGTTATGTATCGGAGAGATAACGTAACTGCTCTTTATGTACTCCTGATAGGTTGTGTCGCCGAAATGTCGCTTTCCGGGATCTATGCATTCGATATAGCAGAACCAAACACGACCTTTGAGGCTTCAAGCAAAAATTGAATAATATATTTTTGGCAGCAGTATCATTGCTGCAAAACACACACTTTTGTCCACTGGGAATCGCAAGATTCATATTACGATTAAAATGTTGCAAAAATACGGGCATAATCGACCCATTTTATTGGTCCTTACGTTGAATAGTGAAGCTTATACACTCTGCATATTGGCCTTTCGAATCGTTTTCAAAGCAGATCTACCAGCAGATTTTTGTACCAAAATACTTAATGACTAATAGTTGCAGCTTTTCCTCCTAAGAACTGCGAAAATTGGAAAAATTTATGCATTTATGTATCGGGAAGATAATGTAACTGCCCTTAATGTACCCCTGATAGACTCAGTCGCCGAAATGACGCTTTTGGGATATATACATCCGATATATCAGCACCAAAGACGACTTTTGAGGCTTCATACTAAAACAGGATAATCGCCTTTTCGCAACAGTATTATTACTGCGAAAAACACAATTTTGTGCACTGGGAATCGCAACATTTAGAATTTCATCAAAATGTTGCAAAAATACGTGGCGGTAAATCAACCCATTTTATTGGTCCTTACGTTGAATAGTGAAGCTCATACACTCTGCATTTTGACCTTTCGAATCGTTTTCAAGGCAGATCTACCAGCAGATTTTTGTTCTAGAACACATTATGACTGATAGTTGCAGTTTTTCCTCCTAAAAACTGCGAAAATTAGAAAAAATTCACGCTGTTATGTATCGGAGAGAGAAGTAACTGCTTTTTATGTACCCCTGATAGGCTGCGTCGCCGAAATGTCGCTTTCGGGCTTTATACGTTCGATATAGCAGCACCAAACACGACTTTTGAGACTTTAGCAAGTAGATCATGCGCGTATTTATTTCCTTCCAAGATAATTTAATATTAAAAGTAAAAACAAATATTAATTCATTTCTAACTCAATTTTAACTCATTCAAAGTAAAGATTTAAACATAATTGTCATACTTTCAGTAGCTTTATTGCATAATTGTAAAAAATTATTTCATTGCGTTCCAACAATGCAAACATTTAGATTTAGCAAGTTAAAAAAATCTTTTTTTGTTTAGCTTATTTGTTTTTGTTTTATCGCAAATTTTCGATTTTTGAAAAATTTAATTTTAATTTTTTTTAATGATAGGATTGAGATATTTGAGTCGAACAAAGGCCAATTTAAAGAGCATAAAAATACCTATGATTTCAGAGAAAAAAAGTTACCCTAGCTCTTATGGTTTTTTTGTTTTTAATAAAAACGTGTTTTTTAAAAAAAGCTTATAATTCTTAAATTAAATTATCAACTGCTCTGAAAAAAATTTTTGGTAATTAAGAATATGTATAGATATAATCTGTAAAAATTTCAAGCTATTTTGTCAATTAGTTTTTGAATAAAAAGCTGAAAACCGAAAAAGATGAGTTTTCTAGGACGAACGATTACGGAAGTAAAAAGACTTTAAATTACTTGAAATTTTGGAAAAAGGTAGATCTTTTACATGTTCAGAACTGTATAGTTTTTTTGCTTATGAAACGTATTAGTTGAAAAGATATTAAAGTTTTATTTATTTTTTTTTAATTTTTTGAATAGCTGTATCTTAGTGAATAATCGATCTCTTTCAATGATCGACCACTTATTTTTTTCGTCTTTGACTAAACTTTCAAAAGTATAAAGAATTTTTCAAGTTCATCTACTAGTTTTTGTTTTATAACGATTTAAAATTATATGTATATGATATCGCGATTATATATATAACATATTGAAGAAGACGATCGACTGTTTCGAAAGCTTATACTCATGTTATTGAGTTCTAAAAGAGAGAACTTCCAGACATGCATACAAAAGTTAAATAAAAATTCTGTTATTGGAATATTTAATAGTACTTTTCGATGCTAGTGCGATAAAAACGATTCTCACTTCACTCTAGAAAATCTCGCTTCGCTCGGGCGACAAACTCAATCGTGTGAGAATCGTTTTAATAACAATGTATCGAACAATATTTTATGGCCCGGCGAGGCAGAAGTGCCACTATTGCGTCCGCTTGTTTTAGCAACCGTGCGTATAAGTGGCACTTATGCCACGTCGTGCCATAAAGTCCTAAATACAGAATTTTCGAAGTTTTGTGGCGCTAGTTGCTAGCGTAGCTCGCAAGTCAAATCAATCCTGGTAACGCCGCTAGCATTCTGGCGTCGCTTTTCCGAATTGAAGCAGTGTGCGGCGCGCGTTGACCGGGTACGGTTGCCTCGCTTCTACTCAACGAAATCTCAACGTGTGCACAAATCGAATCCGTCGTGGCGGAGGAAATGACGGAGCACGAGCATCAGCAACACCATGACCACCTTCGGGGCAAGGAACAGCCTTCGTCGTCAGCGACGACAATAACCTCGAATATAAAGCAGGAGAACAGCAGCAGCGGCCAGATGCTGTCGAACGGCGGCCAGAGCTCGTCAGGCGACGACGCCAACAGCTTTAAGGAGATGCCGCTCGACATCGGCGAGCACTATCTTGTGTGCAGATCCTTCGACGATTGTTGGCGTAAGTCACCTCTCTATAAGCCTGTTTTCTGGGTCGGCGAAGTATCGCGAGATACCACCTCCGGAAAGTGGGGGCAACAAGGGGAGAAAGTAAGTTATTTCTACTGAGGGTGAGATGTTCTGTCGAAAGCGCTCGAGAGAGAGTCGAGTGCTGAAAATACCTCACTCGAGTCTGAAACAGCTTTTCTTCCCGTGTTACACACCGTGTTTTTTCAACGACGGCATGAAAAACCCTGTTTTGGTGTTAGCATGTTGGATAGATAATCGTGTATTTCAAATTGGGCACAGAAATCGTTAAAAATAGTTTAAAACAGAGAAAAACAAACAGAAAAAATTTTTTTTTGAAATTTTAAAAATTAAAAAAAGTGACTTTACCTGGTAAGCCCCCCCTCCCCGTCCCCCGGAGACGGGAAAAAAAGTCATTTTTCCCCACTTGGACAAACAAGTTTGTCAAACTTTTGAAATGCTCGATTTTTTACGCTACTTTCTAGCGTGAAATGAGGTCCATTTCATGCCTGAGTTGGAAAAAAAATTTTTTATTTTTTTATTTTATTTAACATTGCTCTGTTTATACTGCCAGAGTTTAACATTAATTTAACATTGACGGGGATCATCGGTATGTTGTAAATAAAGCACGTATGTTTTACCACAGTGGTGTGCTTGTTTCGATCAGTAGAGATTAGGGTCTTTGAGTTCGTAGTACGAATCAATTCCCTTCGCTTTTAGCGATCGAGCCACGAAGACCCCACCGAGAGAGGCTCACGAGAGAGACCCGCAACAACCAACCTTATTAGTACTCGTGCACTCAGCGCAATCATTGTACTTAATAAAGTGGCTGCAGATCAGATGCATCGCGATCCTCCAGCACGATCGTTGGGTATGAGCTCCCGTCAACGAAAAATCCGGATGACATTTCTTTTAAAAAGTGTGAAAAATATTTATTATTGTTATTTAAAAAAATACTAGCAATTGCTAAATCGTTTGTAGATTTTGTAATTGCACTTCAAAAAACGGGTACTCTTAGTTATTGGAAAAAAAATATGTATTGACTTCGAGAGGCGGAAGAAAAGCATTTTACGGTTAATTAAATCCATTCCTCTGATAAAAAAAATTAGAGTATGTGTTTCAGGTGAGTCCATGATCAGAAGGTTCTGGGCTCTCCTTGTAAGACTTAAGATTTTTAGTTACAATTTATTTTTCTTTGTTTATTATAAAAAAATTATTGCAGTGCAATTAAATTTATACTACTTTATTGCTGTTATATTAAGAATTTATTTTATATTAATATGATTAGCAAATATTAGATAAATAACTCACTTATACGTTATTTCTACTTGGTTATTGATATTTGTAGAACTTAATATAATTAACCTTTAGAGGGCCGGAAAACCAGTATACTGGCACACGACAAACTTGTTTAATTACTATTTTTAGTTTAAAGTATTCATATTTTCAATATTATTCTGAGTTTTTAACATAAT
>JAWWEO010000024.1:0-12891 GCA_035582975.1 Ormyrus labotus
GAAAGATAAACATAAGCTAGATGGGCCGTGCTGTAAAGTTACCCGTATTGTGACGAACCTTTCCTAGATCCCCTTAAGGAGTGCGGATTCATCGGTTCCGACCTCAAGAAGTTTTACGAATGCGCAGTGCGTACCGAAATTTTTCTATTTAAAAATCGATTTTAATCTTTTCTAAATTTTCATATATTTTACATAAAATTTCTTACTCTATTTTTAGAAAGCTTACATGAAGAAGAACAAGGCCCGCTGCGCACCTAACCCTTATGTTATTAACTAATATTCATCAGCGAAATTCATAGTTAATGTAAACCATCACAATTAAAATACAGATTTAATAAATTTAAACTTATTCAAAAATTAATGAAAAGTTTATTATTTAAAATTTCCCCATAATTTCACTGTTTAATTATCAGTAACAAGTACGTATGTATTCAATTTTTCAAATATTTATACAGCACTTTGGAAATAGGTATTTCCTCTGTATAATGAATCTGTGTAATGTATCTTCGTTCGTTTGAACTTTTCTTTTACTATATATTTCACAACTGGTTAAGCTATGTAGATAACTATTGAAAAATGATAGTGCATTGTATTGTATTGTATGTTGTATTGGATTATATAAATTTTATTCCATAAATTATTCTTATCTTATTCTTTTTTTTTAAATTAAAAAATTAATATTTTTTTCAGTAATATGCAATAAAAAAGTTTTTGTAGTTTCCTAAACATCATTTCTCAATGATGTACTTTTGAACTTTTAAAAAAATGATTGATTTATCACTATCTTTTTTAATATTTTTTTCATGGAAGTACTGAAATCTGTTGAAAATAACAAATAATTTTGCTTCCTCCTGCAGGAAGCTTTGTAATAGTAATTTTTGAAATTATTGTAAAAACCTGTTATAATTGTACTTTGAGGTGCCAGGAATAAGAATAAATGGTTTTTAAAAAATGCCTGTTTGAATGTGTGTGTGTGTGTGTGTGTGTGTGTGTGTGTGTGTGTGTGTGTGTGTGTGTGTGTGTGTGTATTGCGCCTGGATCTTAGCTTCTATTGAACGAATTTTCATCGTTTACTTTTTTTGTATGTATGTGGCTCATTTTTTTGTATCTTTTTGCGATGGCGGGTCAAAAATTATTTTTTTATTTCGCTTATTCGTTTTCGTTTTATAGTGAATTTTCGATTTTCGAAAATTTTTCTTTTTTTTAAATGATAGGATTGAGATATTTCAATCGAACAAAATCCATTTTAAAGAGCATAAAAATATCTATAATTTCAGAGAAAAAAGTTACCCTATCTCTTATGGTTCTATTGTGTTTATCGTGTATTTTTTAAAAGCTTATAATTATTAAATTAAATTATCAACTGCTCTGAAAAAATTTTTGGTAATTAAGAATATATGTAGCTATAATCTGCAAAAATTTCAAGCTATTTTATCAATTTTTGAATAAAAAACTGAAAACTGAAAAAAATGAGTATTCTATGTGCAACGATTACGGAAGTAAAAAGACTAAATTACTTGAAATTTTGCGAAAAGGTAGATCTTTTGTATGTTCAGAGCTGTATAGTTCTTCTGCTTATGAAACTTATTAATTCAAAAGATATTACTTGATACCTGTGCAGTGGCAAAAAAATGCCATTCAACTTTATATGAAGAGGTAAGGTGCGTTTTGCGCACATAAGAATCGTATACGTAAATATTGTACACAATTTAGCATGGCCCAGTATATCTATATATAAATTTCACCAATGTTAAATTGTGTACAATGTTTACGTGTACGATTCTTATGTGCATCAAACGCACCTTACCTATGAAGATTATGAACATTATGAAGATTATGAAAATGTGTTGCTGCTCCGTCATTTGTGTACTAAAGTTTTTTAAGTTGATGATTTTAAAGATTAATTTATAATAATTTTTTTATATTCATATACCGAAAAAGTATCATGATTCAAATTGTCAGAAATAATAGCTACACTTTTATGTTTAAGTTCATTGTTTTCTCTATACTACACTATAACTAAATATAGTGGCTTGATTATTATTCCAATGGCACGATTGAGTTGAATTTTGAACAACAAAAGTCTAATTTTTGGCAAAATCAAAACAAATTATTAGATCTCCCTCTTCACAATTTTCTTTCAAATTTCTGACAAAAAGTGCTTGTTGTTTAGCGAAAAAATTGTGCGTTTTTAATTGTATCAATTTGTCTTTTAATATTTCGCGAAAGTTTACAACTTTTATTGTTTCAAAAGAAATTGAGGAGCGATCCGTTTGCTTCTATGATTCATATTTAATTTCATGAATGTCATGATTATTAAAACCGTTTGTCATAATTTTTTCAAAATTTAAAAAATTAGATGCGCAATCCAAAAAAGTTGTTCAAGAAACATTTATCTGATGTTCGACAACATACAATTTTACTTATGTAATCTTCATATCTTCTAAAGGTGAAATGCTATCCTTTGTCAAATGTTTCAAATTAATTGCGTCTAGCATAAGTTTCACGTTTTCATGATGTACGCATTCACATACATTGTGTGTGCCACTAGTTTCAGCCAATACATAGTGTGCTGGTTTTAATTGCGTGAACTTTATATAGCCTATCTTAACATCTCGATATTCATTTTTATAAATAAAATATAAATTTCATTTAAATTACAGAGAAGCAATCTCTTTTGAACGTGTAATCGTTCACCAGTAATTTGTTTTACTGAAATAAAATCTTTCATTCCAGGCAATACTTTACTCACGTCATCACGTTCATAAAAGTTTTTGACCAGATTTTGAGTTTCATATAGGAAGCTTTTCCTTTATTTTTTAATGGCATCGTCAAAATACTTCCAACTAAATCTAGGAGCGAGGGAAAGTAATAATATTCTTTCCTCTTTTGACCTTGTCAGAGAAAGGTTTTTTTTTAAATTTTCAAGTACTGCCATCGCAACTTTACCCGATTAAAAAAACATATAGTTTTATTATATGGTTTTATTATATAGTTTTATCGTATAGTTTTATTATATGATTTTCGATTTTAACTTATTACATGATAAAAATATATGATAAAACTATATGATAGAGCTATATGATAAACTATAAATATAGCTAATATAACAACAACTATAATATAGCTATAACTATAATATAGCTCTTTTAATATTATTTCGGGTTTTGTCCTAGACAGCATGCACTGTATTTGTCTAGGTATTGCAGAAAAATTTGCGAAGTACTGATTTAACACACAGAATATGCCCTTGTCACTATCTAAAGAGGAAATAAATGTAATTGATAATTAATATTAAAAATCAAAGCACCATGAAGGAAAGAAGCTGGTTTAAGGCAAGATAATTTGAAAATTGGATTCTCTATTACAGCTTACCCATTCTTACGTTCCTTATGCAGAATTGTATTATACGAAAGCAGCTATAACATAATGTGCATCAACTGCTACATATATTACACAGTTTTCTTAGTTGGGGACCATTATGGAGCCATAATGGTTATTGCTTTCAGAATGGCAACGGAAAATTAGTAAAAAAAAATTCATGCTGCAAAAGACATCATTCAGTAATTGTGTCGATCTGTATCAATGGCGCAAGCCGAAACGATATTAAAAGACCATACTCTCTCGACAAGATGCTGTAATTAATGAGTTTGTACATTATTTGGATAAAAAAAAATGTAAAAACACACTTAAATTGACAAACTGCAGATATTTTGGACGGTATTGAAAAACTAAACAGAAGTAGATCAGGAAATTGTGATTATCTTAAGGATGTTTATCGTATCAAAAAATGATTAAAGACAGCTGCCTTTATACTTCGTGCCGTAAAAAATTAATTAGATCAAATAGTGCCTTTACACTTACTGTATCTGCCTTTATACTTCGTGCCGTAAAAAATTAATTAGATCAAATAGTGCCTTTACACTTACTGTATCTAATAGGTACATTCGTATTATTGAATTTATTGTAGACAAATTAACTATGAAAGAATATACGCTATGTAATTTATATGAAACAATAAATTAATGCATGAATTATTATTTTTAATAAATTGTAACAAAGTATAATCACTAAACTATAGACATAATTTTATCACATAGTTTAATCATATATTTTTGTGTAATAAGTTGAAACCAAAAATCATATATAATAAAACTATACGATAAAACTATATGATAAAACCATATAATAAAACTATATGTTTTTTTTCAACCGTCATCATCACAATTTGGTTTAAGTTTTTTTGGTATTGGAGAAGATTCTTCTGATTTGCGTTTTTTGAATAGCACTATTTTCCAAGTACCACAATCTTTTGCTCTATCAAGTAATAATGGAAATGATTTTGGGAAATTTGTCAACTCAGGTGAGTATTTATAGCTTTCTAAAGGATTGATAGATAGAAAAAGATAGATTAATTGAAGAGGGATCGTAGTAAGTTTGTCTAGAAAAAGACAGAGGAATCACAGTAGCCTAGTTAGTTCAATAATTACCGAAAAAACGGATACTTCAACGCTGGATAGCACTACTTTTTGCATAATTACTTTAGGGCATCTAAAAACCATTAGCAGACACCTATCGGTGGTTTTATAATAAAGTTTTTCATTTACATGTTGAATATTTCACAAAACGATTCTAAGAAACATTTGTAGTCTTTTTAAATATTTATATAATAGGAGAAAACCAAATTAATAAACAAAAAGCCATTTGAATAAATAAAAAAAATTATAATTTATTGAATGCGTATAAAAACCAATTAGTAGATAGATAATGCCGCACGTGCCGCTCACCAAGGCTGGTCGACTATCTTCTGTTTGTTGAATAATATTATAATTATACGTTATTATAAGTATACGTTATTTTGTATAATTATTATAATTATACATAAATCGACTGTGAGCATCGGCAACAGCTTGATGGGTAATCGAATAGAATTTTTTATAATTTAAATATCTAATTCCTGAATGCATTGGTTTTTTTTATCTTTATGCGCATGGCATCGATAGCTATTACACAATGAGGTACACCCCACAAAAGATAAAATTCTTGAGCTACATCCATCAATATATCAGTCGTTGGCGGTGTCATATGCACAGGACACAATTTCTTGCATATAGCCGTCAAAAAATCTTATAAATTTTCCAACACAAAAATTCCAACCATTCCTCGTCTCTAAAACCACAGCGACGCTTCGAAAAAGCAACCTCCTCCTTTAAAAAAGCTCCCCCCCGAATCCAGCAGCCTGCCTCGGCTGCACCCTCGCCTCGGGCCGCAGACCTGCTCCGACAAAAGCTCTCTCCTCGGCGGCCGAAGAAAATGGGCTTAGCGGCCGGCGTCGCACACACACACACACACACACCCCGCGTTTATCGCACTCGAGAGCTCGAGGACGGACTTAATCTCCCGCGACTCCCTAAACGATCCCACAGAGATCGGCACGTGGCTCACCCTCGAAAAGTCACGGCGGCTCACCCCTCGCCGAGGTGGCTCGCTATTGCGCGCTTCTCTCGAGTATTTGCTTGCGCTGCAGCCACGTGGGCCGATTCTCGGCTAAGCCCGCGATGACAGCGACTGTCGGGCCGGGCTTGACTTTCTGTTTCTTTTTGTTTGGCTTGCGATCTCCTGGATTTGCTTTGCTAGGCGAGAAGTGTGTTAGGGCTGGTTCCCGATTTATTCGTGGATACTTATTGACCGAGAGTCGCCTGTACTTGTAAAACGACTGAAAAAGTATTTTTTTTTTATTTTACAGGTTTAATACTCGACTACTCTGTTATTACACTGATTTGAGGAAAAGTAATTGTGTTAATTCAAAAAGTATTACAAGAAATAAAGAACTGAATTTAACAAAAGTGTCAAAAACTAGATAGCTATAAAAGTTATTTATTAACCAAACCTATGTACAAGTAACTCAGTTTACCTCTTTAAGATGTCAATTAATATATTTTGTATAATTTGATGTAAATTTACATGTAATATACTCTGGTAAATAAATAAATAATACGAGTAATTATGATAGGATACAGTGTTCTTGTGATTTTACATTATAATAAGACTATTGCTATTTATTATTTTCGATATTATTATTTCAGTAAAAATGCATCAGCGAAAAAATCTAATCCATTCCAATCTTACGTGAGCAGCCGAGAAAAAGCGCATTCAGCATCAATATTTTCACCCGTTCATCCATTATTATTCAAAGATCCTCAGCGGCCCGTTCACCGGGGAAAAAAAGATCGATCCCGGCGAGGACTCGCTCCTCGAGCCGATCGATCACCTTCGGCTAAATAACAATTAATCGTCGATTAAGTCGGCGCCTACGCGCGTGCGCTCTAATCCGGACATTAGGGTCCCGACTCCGGGGCTGCGCGCGCGCGCGCCGTCATAATGCCGGGCGTCGATACATCAGGCTTTGCATGCCTGATATGGGAAACCGGGAGAGGCCTTGTAGGAGATCCCTTTGTGGGAATCGCCGTGTCTCGCCGTCTCGTTTGTCGCTCGGACGCGTGCCGGCGACGGCTTTTTATGCTGATGTACGTCGGAGAGCGTGTTTGCGATTCGGATGTGTGTGCAGGCACGGTTTGCGGGGTTTCGGAGATTGGCGGTGGAGTTTTGCGATAAGGGAGGGGTGGAAGCGTTATTGTTATATTTATGCGACTTTAGGAAAAGTAACAAATTTCGATTTTTAGCACAATTGGAAAAGGTTGAATTCAAGTGATTTTAATGTGGTACGTAATGCTTAAGGTAATAATTTTTTTTTTTTTTATATTGTAGCTGTAATAAAACTTTATTCGATAACACTTGAATTGACAAAATATCGGGAGCGGTTCGTGAAAGATGGATTCTTGAAAAGCCACCTGTCAACGTTATCACATTGTCAATACAAAATGTTCAATCTTAAATAATTGGGTAAGGAAGTGATGTCATTTAGTGAATCGATCTTTTGTAATATATATTTGCGTACATATATTTGCATTAAGCTATTGTGGTTTGCTTTAAATTTAATCAAGTTTTTACATTCTACGTTAAAATTGAGAACATTCTGAATTATCAATTCAAACTAGTTTCTTTTAGTAATTCGATTACACGTTTAATAATACCCAAGTAATTTTAAATTTAAATATTTTACAATAATGTTTTCTCGTTACGTTAAGTTACTTTTTGCACTTTGCGTGATTACTGTAGTACTTATCAATTCTGCAAAAGCTCATGACATTGCCGAGGTTAGTTCTAAAATTTTATAATAATTAGTAATTTAATAATTAATTTATTATACTCGCCTTGAAAAACTAACTTTCAAAGTAGTTAAAATAAAACGTTTTGGTTTTTTCCATTTCATTTAGCAGTGATAGTTTTCATAATACATCATATTATATCAAAATAATATTACTTTTCGAATCATATTTATTGCAATCATGTTTCTTTTCAAAACTTATTGTTTATTAATTTTGTGAATGCAGATGATTTCTCCGCTGTAAGTAAACTTTGGATAAATTATGCAATTATATACACATTCAACTTTCGTAAAACAATCAATTTTATCACTCGTTTAGCAGAAAGTAAAAAAATGTTCGGAGCATTAAACTAAATGATTATTTTTTCAGTATCGAGCGCGCTGCCAAAAATTGATTCCAAAGAATATCACTTATCGTGCGAGTTTCTTGAGTCTCGAAGAAGTCACGGTGTTATGTACACACAAATGTGTACAAGAAGATAGTACAGACGCTGATGTACTGGAATGCTTGGTTAGTAAACGATTGAGATTTTTTAAATTATCTTACTATATTCTTATTTATGACTTTTAATATTCATAATTTTTGGTTACAGAAAAAGTATTTTACTTAAAATTTACGGCTTTCGTTCTGGAAAAGTGGACACCCAGAGATTAATTTTTCTCTCGTGCATTTAAAATTGTAAATATATATATGTATATTACTTTGTTGTTAAATTAAAAAAAAAATAAAAGATTATTTGTGAAATAACACTTTGGTACTTTTTTATTCGATTACACGTTTAATAAAATCTTTTATGAAAGGTAAGTTTAATGATACTAGGTGCATTCATGCGCGCTTCGCGCGCTCTATATTTATTTCATTATATAAATACGAATTCTTCTTCCTTTTAGTTCGCATTTATCTTTAAATTTGATACAATAGGGTATAATACACGTATCCAATAAGTTATTTTTTATCTTTAATTCATGCTAACATTTAAATTTTAGGTTAAAAATTAAAGTATATATAGCAAAACTAAATATCAGTGAAAATGCTTAGAGATTGATTTTAATTTTAATTTTTTATTATCACAAAACATTTTGCATGTATAGTTCCATCAATATCCTTGAAACTTAATTACAAAATTTGTTCATTTGAAATTTTATCTCTTATACTTTGACCTAACTTTACGTTACTCTCTAACCAATCAAACTAAATTTTTAAGTCAAAATATAGTAACGTCGTTTGAACCAATTACATTTGTTGATTCATCAGAATTAACCAATCAATCCATTTTCGGCTTCACTTTTCCGCAATAACTTATTTAATAGAGGATTAATAAACTCTGCTAGAAGTTTTCACTATTAATATATATAAATTTGGCAAATTTTGGCGAATTGTCTGTATATTGTCCAAATTTGGTCTACTATTAGTGAAATGGCTAAAAAAAAATCCTGAAATTTTCAACAGGGAAGCGGCTGTTCTAAAAAAATATAGTCAAATAAAACACGTATACTATATACACTGTGCACACGACTGTATTAATAGTATAAGTCTATTGTCACGAAAACGGCCAAAATCGATGTTTAATAATGAAAGCAAAGTAAGTAATATTTACCTTTGTCTCCATTCTCTATAAAGCTTGTGCCAACAAAAATCTGCTGACATTGTCATGATAATGTAACGCTTAACAATCCAGGAAGCTTAATTTACAATTTTCCAAAGCTCCTGAAGGCTTTATTTTCTCCATTCACAGCCGATACCTCAGCCAAACCCTCCGCTTCCGCACTCGGAAAATCAATTAACCCCCAGCAAAAGACGAGGCAGAAGTCGAGCCAAAAGCCAAAGTCCGAGCTAATAGTCCCAAAGGCCCTCCCCAAAGCCCTCCAATATCTCAACATCGTTATCTCGAGCACTACGCAATCCCGAACAGACACACGCACACAGAAGCTCGCTCGAGCGCACACCTATACGTGTCCCGGGATCTCGACGAGAGTCGCGTCGCTATCGACTCGCGTGATCTCGTGTGCGGCTGCCGAAGCGGGGATGAATAACCCTCGCGGGACTCCGGGCCTTCCTCTTCTCCTTTTGCCCAAAGGAAAATGGGACTTCCGATCGATAGCAGCGGCCTTTCAATCATACGACACTCGTCCTCGGCGACTGTCATTATGCTCCGCGCGCAGGGAAAAATCTTTTCGAGAGATCTTATCGCGCGCCGATGCTGCTGCTGCTTCTGCCGAGGCACCGAGAGAAGGATAAAGACTCTGACTCTCTCTCTTTCTCTCTCTCTGCGGACGAGGATTGTTGCCCGAAAGGGATAAGTGGGACGATGTATCGGGAAAAATGCGTATCGACGGGAGAGCGTATGTATACGTCGTATCGACGCGCTTTTGAATGATCGCTCGGCTGACGAGGCTGGAATTCGTAGTGACTTAATTATTCTTGCCGGCCCGGAGAGATGGACCGATACGAGTGGAACAGTGGCGAATCGTTACGTAAAGGTGAGCTCGAGTTTTATTTTATAGCGTACAGAATTAAAGTAGACGCTTCCGTTATATGTCTAATGTGAAGTACTTGAAAAATTTTAGAGATTCCTTGCGAATAGCCACCGCAGCGAACTTTCTCACGGGAGGTCACAATTTTTTTCCGCTAAAAAGTCCTTTTAATACGTAGATTTTGCTGGAAATGCAGTGGTCGTGTAAGTATAAACTTGCGCGGTTGTATATACCGGCGATTAGTTTTTATTATGTGTGTTTGTACACGACTGTATACGATTATATAAATACATATTTTAGTACATCAATCTGGTTCGTGCATCTTCGCTAAGTGGCGGAATACTGAGTATTATTTTATCGAACGCCTGAATCAGCTCGCTGCCGGAATATAAAAATATCCTTTTTTTTTCTCTTGCAGCAAAAAGCCTTGTTTGCACGTTTACGATTATTTCCCACCTGCGTGCATTTACAAAAACACTTTTAACGTTTTAATTTGATTTAAAATATATTTATTGTAAAAATGCAAAATAAAAAAAAAACACGCAAAGTTTTCAGCTTCACGCTACAAAGCAATATATTTATTTGAATTCGAAACTGCGCAGCGCCCGAGAAACTCAGCTCTGCCCCGCCGAAAAATCCCCAGTCCCGCAACTCCCGCTTGCCGAATAAGTTTAATAAGGACGTTTATTGCCTCAATTACGCGATAAAGCAAAGCTCTCCCGCGCGCAAACCGCCTCGGCATCGCATTCCATCGATAAAAGAAAACGCTCTCGCTCTCTCTCCCTCGGCGGGGAATATTATTCGCCTCTCCGCCGTTACGGGAGAGAAAATCGTCTCGATCTCTCGGCGCGGAATTCCAGCCTCTCCGCGCGCGCGATGACCCACAGCTGATTATGACGCTCTGGCCGTGGAATACTTTTGAATGCGCGTCTCGCCAATTTCTAGCTCGTCGATGGGGCACGCCGAGTGATATAAATCCCCGCGCGCGCGCGCTGCTCGTGATATACTCCGAGATGATATCGCGCGACCCGTTGAGTCCTTATACGTATGTACACGTATGTCCCTTTATTCCTGACTCTCGTTTTGGTGGAACTTTTCTTTTCCAGCTGTGTGGCATTGTCCTTATTCAAATTTTCGAGCGCGCTTTAATGAATCGACTGCCCGGTGGCGATCGATTAATCTTCCTTTTCTGGGAGGAATGCCGGACTAGTTCGGCTCTGGCCGGGTTTTTGTTTTTAATAATATCGATTGCGGGATGCCTGAGTTACGTATTTATCATTGGGCTCTCGGGGCTGTTTTACAAAAAAAGTCACTGGAATGGAGGTGATAATGAACGCGGAACTATTAATCATTGGGGGCTTGCTGCTTGTTTTATAAGTGGCTCTGTTAACAATATTAATCTTATCTTTGATACATGACGTTCTTGTGATGCTGATTCAATCGACTTCTGATGAACTGGTCTGTTTAAGCTTTTTTTTTTTTGTTTTTTGATGACAATGCGTTTTGGTACAGTAGTTGTTGGAAGCAATATGTATACGTCAAAGAACAAAATTCTTACTTATTTGGGCTCGATATATGCCTTAAAAACCTTCTCTGCTCGAAAGTTTATGAAAAATGTACTTATAATCTATCGATGTTCGTGAAAATACAGATGTAATGATTGATTTCTTATCGAAGAAAAAGATGATTAATAATCTTTTAAATTTCTTTAAACGAATCAGTTTAAAAAAATCGAACCCACCTTCCCGCCCGCAACAATACTTATCTCTTCATTAATTTTTGTTTCCTCTCCCCCACTCTTTCTTCCCGAAAAAAGCCAATCTCCCTTCCTGGAAAAAGCAATCCTCGGCCTATCATTAAATCAGCCTGCGTCCCAGTCAGAGGCGGCATCGCTAATTACTCGCCCGCGCCTACCAGTCGTACGTATCCACCGTTCGATCAGCGGCGGCGGCGGCGGCGGTCAATGAATTTTCGCGGATCTCTCGACTCCTTGGCTTCCGCGCGAAAACGCACGCAGAGAGAGAGAGAGAGAGGAGAGAAAAGTCGGCTTTCGCGCCATTTATCACGGCAGGCTCTTCCCCCCCCCCTCCGCTGCCGGCTCGCGAACACAATGTGGGAACATTCGCGCGGGAGATCTCTTCCATTCTCCGCCGCCGAATCGAGCCTCGAAGGAGGCGTGAACTCGGGAGGGAGAGGAGAGGGATATCTCTCGCCATTATATTGCACGCCAACGTCGCGCAGGTGAGATGTAACGAGGATCGTGGCTGGAAAGGGGAGAGGGAGAGAGAGAGCCTCTCGGTTCTGGGGATTGGGGTTTAGTGCTTTGCTTTGGGGCGACAATTCAAAAGTTTTTCGAGTTACGAGTTTTACAGGAATGTGAAACTGTTTTCTAGAATGTTTGTCGACACGTGTCAGTTCTTTTTATCGGTTGTCTCGGGGAAGAAGTCAACTTTTACACGGTGTATAATCGATTTTCAAGAGGATTAAAACTTTTCTGTTTTTCAAAACCCGCATAAGAAACCGCAATTATTATTAACTTCTTTCAATACTTATCTCCCAGTTGTACACCTTCCTCGTAAAAATGAACTCGATAAAAAAAAAAAAAGTATCGTGTACTTTCCAAGCACGCAGCAGCTTTTCCAATCGATAACGAGGCCTCTCGCGTCTTTTCCCACGAAGCTTCTCGACGTATACCACGATATAAAAACGTCGTTTCGACACGTCGAACGCGAGAGAGCGCGCCGTCGGTTGTACACGAAAATTCTCCGCCGTCGGCGAGATGGCGTAATCCCCCCGGCTGTATATATTTTTAAAAGAGCAGACGAGCTACTCGCGATCGACGCATCCAGATTCGGTCGGCCGGCCATTAGTTCAAGCTGACAGTGTACACGCACGTCTCTCGCCGGCGCGCGTTTTATAAATGATTTCGAAGAAACGCGCGCGCCACGGGAAACTCGCTCGATTCCTCTCTTCACCTCTGGCGTAGAAGTGTATCGAGAGGGTGGGGGGGAACGAAGGACGCGCAATTATTAATGGCGAGGGGGCTTCGTGGAAAGCAGCTCTTTATTTTAAGCTGCCGAGATATAATGGTTTTTTCTTCGTAACTTTGTTAGAGACCGTGTCGTTTCTACACCGAATTGTTCTACACGCGCGATCTACACGCACTTTTTTGAACAAAAATATATATA
>JAWWEO010000025.1:0-19335 GCA_035582975.1 Ormyrus labotus
GCTTCAGTCTGGAATGACATCAAAAACAAAGATTTTAAGCTCTGTTAGATGAAAATTCATCTATCGGTTCATTCTGGGGTGTACGCCAAAGCAAAAAATTTAAAAGAGCTATATCTCTGGATCAAATGAGCCTACAGAGTACAGTTTGGGCCCATTTGATCACAATAAGCTATATTTTTAATATATATTTTGAAAATTCTTAATACTAAGGATTTTTTGTTTCAGGTGTTTTTTCAAAGGCAAATGATGGGTATAAGACCCCCTTAAACCCTCCATCTTTAAACTCTCAACCCTTAAGCCCTCAATATGTAAGCCCTAAAGTCTCAATCCTTAAACTCTCAACCCTTAAGCCAGGAATCCCTAAACCCTTAAGCGCCAAACCCTGGATCCTCAGACCATCAAACTCTTAAACATAAAGCCCTGAACCCGTAAACCATTAAACCCTGAAGCCGGTAAGCGCTGAACCCTATAAATCTTAATCCCGCAACCTTTAAACCTTCAATCCTTAAACTCTCAACCCCTAAACCCTTCAGCCTCAAACCCTGAAGTCTTAAACAGTCAACCCATAATTTCTTTATCCTTAAGAGTGCTCCTCACAGCGACTGGAACGCCACCAAACGTTAAAAGGTTATTTTTACAATTTTTATTTATTCCAGACAATAAAAGCTACAAACTTAGTTTTCCCACGTAAAGAAAGTATTCAAGAATATTTTTAAAAAAGTTTTATGAAAAAACAAAAAGAAATTAAAATGTAATTTGTAGATCAAAATTAAAAGGTGAAAAACCATAGAGGTTATAATATCTAAATTTGTCCTACAAACCATACTCTCATTTTGTTTGTTTTCTTTACAAAATCTTTTTCATAATATTCTTCAACTTTTTGGGCATATGGGAAAACTTCATTTTTTGAGTTTGGGCGCCAGGAAATAATTTTAAATAAATAAATAAATTTTACAATGTAGGAGCCACTATCAATTCTGACTTGGGCTCTTTCTGAGGAGCACTGAAGTCCTGACCCCTTATACTCTCAATCTTTAACTCAAGCTTTAAACCTTAACCCTTAAACTCTCAATTCTTAAGCCCTAAACCCAATAACTCTTAAACCCTTAAACTAATAACCTTTAAATGCATGTGTAATTCATCAGGTAGGAAAATAAATAATGTAGTTATTTAAGGTAGCACAGTATTTGTTTATTTAGTTATAACAGAAAATTGTGATAGACTTTGTAGATTCTTTAAATTGTAAGAGAAAAAATTAGCAATTGTACATTTTTTTAATAATCAGTACGCACCAGTCTTAAAGTAATTAGCAGTCTTAAGGGGGTATTATACCCATCATTTGCCTTTAAAAAAACACATGAAACAAAAAATCCTTAGTATTAAAAGTTATAAAAAAATATATATTAAAAATAGTTTATTCTAATCAAATGGACCCAAACTGTACTCTGTAGGCCTATTTGATTCAGAGATATTTTTTGCTTTGGCCCTAGACTGAACCGATAGATGGATTTTCATCAAACAGATCTTAAAATCTTTGTTTTTTATATCATTGCAGCCTGAAGCTGTTTTTAAGTTGAAATATTTGGTTTATTATTTTTCAATTAAGAAAAACTGAAAAAATTGATTAATTTTAACAAATTTCATGAATTTTCTCAATTTTTCTTAATTTAAAAATAGTAAACCAAAATATTTTAACTTAAAACCAGCTTCAGTCTGGAAAGACATAAAAAACAAAGATTTGAAGCCCTATTAGATGACAATCCATCTATCGGTCAGTCTTTGGCTTACGCCAAACTCCAAAAAAGTAATGTTTTCAAGAAACAACAATTTTTGAACTATAATTACCACTAGTTTTCTTGAAAACCAACAAAGATGATTAAGTTCTTCTTATCGTACTCCAATGTCATGAAGATAAACTAACATGACTCTTCTCTATTATCTCTCTGTCGAACACTGTCATTGAAGCATTGAATTGACTATTGACAAAAAATATCAGGATCATTACTATAAATTAATATCTGGTATTATTATTCTCTCTTCAATAAGTGTAAACTTATAGTGGTCCATGCGGATGATATTGAAAGCAGCATAATGTCTGTAGTATCAGACAAGGGTGGCATAGGGCTTAGAATTACATAAATGTAACAGCACTTATTGCACCAATTATTGCACTTTTAAACTAGCATTTAAAACATAACACTATATAAAAAAACACTTCAAAATCATGGCTAAATATGACCTGAAACAGAAAAATGAAAGTTCTTTTTTTAGCTTGACAGCTTCAAGTGATAATGGAACTTTTAAATTTACCTGCTTTGAAATAGCACTGTTGTGTTCAGGGGCTTGACGGTTAACCTCAGCACACATGTAGCACATACTAAAAGCAATCGATTGTCAAACAGTAGCTACGGCGACCGTGGCGACACGACTGAAGCGTGATCCGCGCGCTACATTTAAAACTTTACATTTGAAATGTTTATATTAAAATTTATTTTATAGTAAAACCCTTTTTAATAATCTTTATACATTTATATATTGTTGTGATAATATTTATTAATAAATTATAACATTTTTAGAAATTATTTCAAAACGAAGGATAACCCCCCTCGCGTTCCCTTGAATTAAAATGTTCCCTGTCGGGTGGGTATGTGCTCAAAGGGAGTACGCTCTGGGTCTTGGATGGGACTCTCCAGGATCCAGGGTCTTTAAGGAGGGTTTTGCACGAAATAAATGATGGGGGAAATCGGTGTAACTTATAGAAACTATTAATTATTGATAGCTTAAACTAACTGACACAAAAATGAAGCACTTCGCCGAACAAATAAGTTAAAAAAATAGATTTCAAATTTACAATTTTAACACACCTCTTATGGGTACTACTCTTTTTTTCAACGGAAGTTATTAGTTTTCTTCCTGAAAAAACGGGATATATAAACTAAAAACGAACTAATAAAGAAATGATACATAACGTTTCTAATGATACCAAAAAAAAAATACATTCTGCCGACAATTTATGTGAGAAATTTATTTGAGAAAATTACTGAGGACTACCGCACCGATATATATAGATATACACACGCCTCTTCGAACTTGCGATGTTGCCAAATGTTTACGTTTAACGTTAATCAAGTTAATGTTTTTTAATTGATATTATTATAATAAATAGCACTATAAATTAGGTTAATATATCTTAAAAACAAGCTCTTAATTTCAATTACAACGCTTTATAAGTTCTGTAAGTATTAATAATAATTTATTCAATGAGTCTCTGTTGATTAGAGTCGTGCACAACCCTCCTTAACAAGGAGCCTAAGTGACAGCCAGTTTGGCCCGGGTCAACTGTACTGTCACAATTTATAATAATTAAATACTACCCCGGATTATGAGATTACTGGGTTTACGTATTTATTGTTATATATTTATTTAGAATCATTTAAATATTTTCCCTGGTTATATGGTTGTTGGATGTACGTATTTACTTTTAATGAATTATTTATAATTAATAGATACTTTCTCAGGTTGCATCGTTGTTGAGAGTGTGTATTTATTGCTCAAATATTTATATACAATCACTAATTACTTCCCAGGGTTGTGTGATTGTTAGGTGTACGTATTTATTGTGTAAATAATTATTTATAATCTTTATATACTCCATCGGGCTATGTGGTTGTTAGGTTTGTGTTATTAATTGCCTAAAGAAACATTTCTAATCATTAAATATGGGAGGTTTCCTGCCTATTCCCTGTTAGAGACCCTGCTCACTTAACCCGGAAATGCAGCTCTCTCATAGAGCGCTTTCATAAAACGTCATTCGCGTATAATGCACCGGTGAGCTGATTAAAAAGAGGTTGAAATCACCTAAGTCCCAGGATTACTGAGCTCGACCGGATAAGTGAATTTAAGGGTGCAATACGAGAATTGTTCCATAATATCGATTAGCTCTCAAATTTTCGCGGTATAGGCTAGTGAGCGGTTGTATTGACAGTCACTTAAATTATAGCCATTGCGATATGTGGCACTTTATTATTTGTTTCTCTTGAAATTATCGTTATGTTTATAAAAATTTTATTTCATAAACCTATTTTTGTATTTTCAATTTTGTAAGAGGACTGTTAAGTCCGTTTATTTTCAATAAATAAAAAAAATCAATAAAAATATATTGGCTCAGGCTATGCGGTTTTCGGGATTGTGTATTAATTTTTTTAAAAATTATTTGTAACATATAAACAATTGAATTTAAAAATAAATCTTCTGAAAAATTACACAATTCTACAGCAATCGTCTCCCGGTCAGGCGACGAAATAGTCGCCTGAATGCATGAGCCGTCCTCAATTCTGACGCACGTCAGCTGCTGAGGGATTACGTAATTCTGCTGCACTCTTTAGCGAGGCATGCGATTGCGCACTTCTACCGCAATTCTGTTGAATGAGCGATTGCATGATAATGGGGTCGCCTGAATACATGGGCCGTCCGCAATTTTAACGCATCTGCTACCGAAAAATTGTGCAATTCAGTTGCAATCTGCTGCCGGTGGGGCAAAGACGCACTTCTGCTGCAATTCTGGTAGACGTGCAATTGCATGACAGTTGGATCGCCAGAATGTATAAGCCATACGCAATTCTGGCGCGCGTCTGCTGCTGAGGGATTGCACAATTTGCGAAAGTTTGCTTCCAAGAGTGACCTATAGGTGGGTTAGCACCTCAACCAGCTCTCGCGCGATCAAACCTATCTCGTAGACAGTACTTAAGCAGCTCGGCCCAGAAGCGGACACCATCAATTGATCGTTTCGACGATCCACACTACTGCAGTTGTTTTGTAACAGCTACAGGTGGGTCATTAATTTTTGTTTGAAATAAAAAAACTTTTTATGTCATGCGCTTCCTTGAAGCCGTTATATAGATATAAGACCTGCTACCATCTTCTACTGCTATTCTGGCACAATTCTGCTGCATGGGCTTGTTGCAAATGTCCAATGTAATTCTGACACATTTCTGCTGCGCTCGTTTGATGGAATCTCCTGCTGCAATTCTGTTGCATGCCGTTCAGAGAAAACACAATCTGAAATTTTACAATTTAAGGTATTAACCTATCCATAAAAAAATCGAAAAAAAAAGAAATCATCAAACTAGCTAGGAATTTGTTTGTTTAAAGTAAAATAAGCGATTTAACTTGTTGTTTACAAAGTCAGGGTAGATTTTTTGTGGATGGGTTAAGGGGATGTCGGAGCTGGACTGTTCCTGTCTCTCTCGCACGTATTTCTTTTTCTCTAAATACTAAATAATTACTGTCACAATATATAAGAAAAGCTATTTTCCGTGTAGGTATATCAATAAAGTATTACATTCCACCTGATTTGTAGCAAAAAAATTATTTTTGAAGACGTAATTTGACAGACAGAGACAACTGTTCAGCTCCAACATCCTCTTAATACCCTAAATTGTAAAATTTTAGATTGCGATATTTTGGTGAAAAAAATGGGTATTTGAAAAATCCCAATAGGTTTGAAAGGGGAAGGGTAGTAATTTCAATTGCAATGCTACGTTTTTTGATAAACTTTTTTCTTGTTCCGTTATACGTATAACCTCAAAAACTGCAAAAAACGCGTTTTTTGCACTTTTAGGTTAGGATATCTCGAAAACCAGACATATAGGAGCAATTCTGAGCTCGGATTCGGATTCAGCACATCAAAATCCTTCGGAGATGTTAGGTGTTGTCTCTGGTTTAAAAATTTGTAGGCCTATGTTATCTTTATTGAAATTCTAACGTTTCGAGCTCAATCGAGGTTTTTTTCAAGGAAAAAATTATTAGCAGGCAAAGCCGAGGCAGAGCCACTCAAGACAAAAGTTGGAATTTTAGTTCAATAAAGATAATATAGTATTTATTTAAATCATTATTTTTAATATTTTCTACACGTTTGTGGCTACCATAAGTATTTTTGTTAGATCATGAATACACTTTTCATTGTGCATTCATTCTTACAACTTATCAGACTCAATAATTCTCATATATGTTTAAATTAAAACAAATTCTTGATTACGGACAAGAATCTCGTCTTTCGTATCTCATTATTACCTGCCATTTTAAGGTTCGCCATCTTGTTTTTTCAAAATCTGTAATTGCAAAATGAGCCGAAAAAAAATTTTTTAATTGCATCAATTTTTGGATAGGGTGGCTTTTTTCAGAAGAATGCTGCATATTAACATTTTCTTTCTTTTTATAGTTTTATAAGTATTATTATCAATTAAAAAATAAAAATGAGAAAGATCACATGGTAAACACTCAGGGTTTTAAAAAACCTTAAAATATATGTTAAATTAGAAAATCTTATACAAAAGGCAAGTTCACAAGATTCAATTAAAATAACACTAAGTAGAATTTCTATAAATCAATAAGATATGAAAAGCTCTATATTTAGTGAAAACTTTAATTTAAATATTTGTAACATAAAAATTATAAATATAAAATAAGAAGTGCATTCATAAATACCTTTAATCATTAATTTGTAAATATTTAAACAAATTTGAGGATATGAGAGCTCCACCAGGTACTTTTAAGAAATTTAATAATATTTGTAGATATCATATTTAGAAATTAAATAATAAATAGAAGAATTCCAATTAAATTTACCATAATAAATACATCAATATGTGGCTTTATCAGATGATAAAGTTTAGATAGATTTATCAAAATTTTCTTTTTAGTAAAATTTGCAATTGTTTCTTTGGAAACATAAACAAGTTTCTATGTACAAAAAGGTTATATAATTTATCAGCACTTTTTTGAAAATAATTTAAAAGTTAATAGATAAGAGTCAATAAATTTATAAGCATTTCTTTCAGTAGATAGATATTAAAATGTACTACTAATGCTCCTTGAGATGAACCTAATAAAACAGAAGAAATGAAAATAAATTATTTTCTCTAAACATTTTAGTAGACAAGAAGCAAGTACAATTTGTCAAACTTTACCAAGTTTAGATTTAGGAATAAAAATAATATAGCTTTCTATAAGAGGAAATCATTATTTAAAGTGACTGAAGAATTTTTTTAAAAAAGCTTAGGAAAGTTTTTGATAAAAGTGTTTTGTTCAGGCACATAAGTACATAAGTACATACACTTAAACATTGTATGCAACTAAAATGTGTATAAACAAACCAATGCCTTTGATCAAGACCTAAGATACTTTTTCATTTTAAATTTTTAACAGCACAAAATATTTTAGGTTCAATATTCTGATAAATAAGAATTATCAAAACTTTGAGAATTGTTATAATTATTATCATCTACTGAATTATCAGAATTAGCAATACACAAAATATAAGAAATTGTTACATTTTTATTTAAAGATTCAGTAAAATTCTTTTAATTTTTCTAAAATCTTCTTTAGTTTTAGCATTCATTTTTTTATAATTAAAATCTTATCAGATAAAAGCTGATTTTTTTTAAAAAGACATTAAGCCATCTTTCATTTCAATTGTTATCAGAACATTGGCAATCTCGCGACAGAAAATGTAAATTTATTTTAAGTTTAAAAACTGCGGTATTATAATTTATTAGAATTAATTTATTTAATAGTTTTTTATTTGAAAACAAATGCATTCTTAACAGTAATAACGAAAATTAATGGAATTTAAAAATAATTTAAATTTTATAGTAAACATTTCTTAAAAATAATTTAAATTTTATAGTAAAAATTTCTTAAAAATAATTTAAATTTATGCCAACCAAATTTCAATAAAATTTAACAATTTTGGATTTTAAAAAATATCAATAAAATAGGATAATAATCACTTGATAGTGTATCATTACGAATATTCCAAAACAAAGGAAAAAGTGCAGAATGAGATATGAATAATGTAAATCACCATTGCTACATTAAAAGCTGTAAAATCTATAACTCTTCAGAAAAACGTATAAAAATCCTAACATTTTTTACATTTATTTCTACATTCACTTCAAATATTTTTCTAGCATATCGTAATTTTACTTTTTGAAAATCAATTTATCAGGAAAACTTAGATTCTTTTTTAAACATTCTCAAATATATGTATTTTCTTTAAAATATATATAACATGATTAAAAAATCAATTTCTACATGGTCATTGTTCTAATGAGTATAATTTTTTTGGAATGATCTTACTACTAACTTTGGATTAGTCAAAAAAAATTATTCTAACATATATATTAATGAAATCATTAAGAAAATGTAATGTTTAAATGCTAAAAGTTTTTGAAGATAAATTTAATTTAAATACTTATATAAAGAGGCATGTCTAAAAAAAATATTTTATACTTATAGATTCCATTGTCTACGTCAAGTTAGAAAGATCTTTTTTTATTTTAATATAAAATCTTGAAGAAATAAATAAAACTATTCATGAAACCTAATATCCGAACAAATCAGTCTCACCTGCTATTCAATTCACTCAAACAACAAACTTACATGATGATGTCCAAATTTGACTGCAGAATCTTTTACCTCTATGATGTTCAGTATAAAACATTTAAAAAGTTACTTATTTTAATTTTAGAATAGTTATTAAGAATATAATTTCTTTAAAAAATTCAATATTTTTTGTAAAAGTGCTTTTATTGAATTATAACTGTACTGAACCTCACTCAACGCAAGCGAAATAAAACGCAAGCCCGTTTTTTTGTACTTAAATGTGAATTTAAATTTTATTCAATGTCTATCTTCAAATTATACAAGATGCTACACAGTGATCTTTGGACTTATATAGTAAGGATTTCTTTTACTAAAATGTAAAGCTTTTTTTAAATAACCTGCTTCTTGTATTATATTTTAAAATGACGAGTTTGTGGATTTCCTCTAAAGCTTAAAATACCATCTGTGATATATGATTTTAAATGTAATGTGTATAAATTACATTAAAACAGTTTTCCAATTGTAAGGAAGTCAGCAAATCATCAAACGGCAAGAACAACCCAGTAGGAAATAACAAAAATCAATACCGACTACTTGAAACAAAGTTATCTAAATCGAAATCCTAGGGTAGTCTCAAAATTTAAAAAAAAATTTCCAATTTTCAAAAGATTTTGAAGGAAAAGAGTCGTTTCAGACAATATAAATGAAAAACAAAAAATTACTAAGTAAGATATCCAAATCCAAACATTTTTCCTTACATTAATTATTAAACTAAGAAGTCATTATTGAACAAGCATGAAACCACAAAACGTTCCATTGTAAGAAATATTATTGCCTTAAAATGGCTTACAAATGATTTTTGTATAATTGTTACTATATTAGGAGCCCTACAGAATTACAAAACTTTCTGAAATCTGTTTCTAAAACTATTGACATCACTATGTTACTATCAGGAATCGAACGGAATGGGACGAGCTGAAAAAGCAACGAATAATATTCTCGATTATAAACGTTAAAAATTAAGTTAAAGATTAATATTTCAATATGCAATCGATTGAAAACGCTGAGTTCTAAGAGTACAACTAATTCGACCCATCCCGTGTGATTTTTATTGACGAATAAGAGACCATTCTCTAATGTTAAGAAGATTTTGAAATCCAATACGATAAGATGTATCGTAAATTCGAAAGTCCATTGCTGTAAATGATGCTGAGCAGATAAAATAACTGAACCACACAACGACATCTCTTACGACTGGATTGAAATGTATTAAAAATTTCATATCAGGATCAGTGAATAATGCTGCGAAACATAAATTCATTCTCTTGTAAAGACTAAAAATTATGTTATATATACACATATACAAATATTTAAATTTAAAGAAAATAAAAAAAATTACCTTAGCTAATAATAATAATTATTATTATTTAATAAAGACGCACTTCAATTGTCCTACCATCAATGCGTGATCTATTCATCATAGCTATAGTATTTAATTATTAAGGTTAATATATTAATATATTAAATCTAATGCGACCGTTTAAAAATGGTAATTTGTTATCAAAAATTTAATAAAAAAAAAAAAAAAAAAAAATAAATAAATAATTAAATGTAAAATAATTAGTAAAACTGAGAATTCAATTATTTAACCATTTCATAATGTAAATTAAAATTTAAAAGGATACACACAGCACGTTCTGCATCCCACTCTGAAGCAAATCGCACCATCCCGACGTCTGAACCTCTCATTTCTGCAAATTTAACTTCTCCTATATCTTGGCATTTATCACGTAACATTTGCCATGTAGTATTCTGAGGTAGCTATAGTTGATTTTTACAATTTTTTAGTTTATATTTTTTTAAAGAAATGCTGTTACAGATTTGATAGTACTTACGTTTCCTATAAGAATAGTATCAGACATTTGACGAGATCCATTAGTATTTTGTCTGTTTGCACCTACTTGACCAGCATTAGTAGAGAATGCAGCACCTCCTACTGAAACGCGATCTGCATCGCTTCTATTAAAACCACTATCAAAATCTCTTCCAGCTCCAAAAGTAGAATTTCCAAAAGTATTATTACCACCAAAAGATACATCGTTATCTAATTTGGTTAAACCTCTTGGTGCAAAACTATTGTTTGATTGAGCGTTTGCAAGAGATGCTTGGAGATTTGCAAGACTAGCAGCTCCTTGACCAAAATTATTTAAGTTGGATGCTAATTCATTAGTTAATGAATTATTTAACAAAGAAGTTGTTGCAAGATTGGCTCCTAATCCACTAGCTAAGCTAGCTTGGAGAGCAGCAGCATTTGTGTTCGTAAGAGCTGTTGCTGCAAAATAAACAAAATATGTCATATTGTTTACAAGTAAATTTCAACATTCATATTTCTTAATAGTTTTAACATTCATCGTTAGAGAAATGTAATTAATGCTTACGCGTCTAAGTTTAAATAAATCTAATAAATAGTCTTTCTAATAACTAACATGCTTTTCATTGAAATGTCTTGAAAGCTAAACAGTTAAGAATAAATTTTATTTACTTTGGCAGTTTTTCATTAATAAAAATATAAAGTTCAATTTTACTAAAATTACTTTTTAATAACTATAACTAATTTACAATAAGATTTTCATTTTAAAAAATTGGTAAATTCTTATATAATGAATAATAAATAATGAATTAATTTTAATAATCAAAAAAAGTAATGATTAATTTTCACAATCAAATCTGTATTATAAATAAAAAGTGAAAAACTATTAGTTAAAAATTATTTTTTATCAAATTTTGAATCTTATGTGCTCTTTTTACTGGATAAAATCATTTTTATCACTTACTTTTCTAAAAACCGTTATTATTTTTGTTATAATAGTTTATTAAAAGAAAATGAATATAAAATAAAAAATTAAAATTATAGTAAATTCAAATTTCACCAATTTATTTTCTACTTATTAATTTTAAGTTTAGTAATAAATTAAAATTTGTAAAGAGATTAAATACCTAATTGAGCAGGTACAACATTATTTAACCCAGCTCCAAAAGCTCCTGTAGCTAATACAGGTGTAGAAATAGGATTAACAACTGGTGGATTGTTTGGCTGCACATTTGGAATATTTCTGGCCACATCTGTTAATCTATTTCCTCCAGCGCCTAATCCCATTCCAATTCCTTTTAATCCTGCAAATGTTTAAATTATTCACACTTTTAACCTGCACCTTCAAAGGTATTCTTTTGATACATTATACAAAGAATAATTTAAATAATCTAAAAATAATCTTTTAAAGAAATTAAATAAAAATAGACATAAAATAGTACAGTTATTAATAATAATTATTAAGATAATTAAAATGATTCATAACATCACAGAAGCATTTACTTCACTAAAAATTAATTTGAAAATGCTAATTGTGCAAACCACATGTGATCAAACAAAGTAAAAATTTATTTAAAATGTATGCCATAAATGTATGACTTAATAAGTATTATACTGCAAATTCTTTGATTAACAATTTTATTATAAAATTTTATATTAGATTCATAAACAAATGACTACATTATTTTATTTTATTTTAACAAGTTGTATGATATGATTATAAGTAAATTAAAATAAAAAGTACCTTCAGGAAGTTTAGGTGGCATATCTGGTTCATTGGCTCTATCAAGTCGAACTGTCATTCGTCGATCATATAGTTGTTGATTGTGCAGCATTGAAATGGCTTGTACAGATTCAACTGGATGGTCGTATTCAACAACTCCAAAACCACGTGATTTACCATCTTTATCTTTTCCTAGTTCAACATGCAGAACTTTTCCAGCCAATTTAAAAACTTCCAACAATTTCTTTTCATCCACTTTATAATCAAGCTTTAAAAAATGAAGTATTACAATGCTTAATACTTTAAAATAATTGTTACGTATTTAAAAAAGTATACAAAGTAACTTACATTTGCTACAAATACTCGTGTCACTAAGGGTCCACTAATACCAAGAGATTCTAAAAATTGTGTACTAAGTCCATAAGTGTTTCCAAATTTATTTTCAGGATTTCCACTTCCTCCTCCTCCACCACCTGTAACAGACATATTTTGTCTACCTGGGTTAGGTCTTGTCTGCTCTCTAAATCTGTCTTCACGACCTCTATCATTACCACGTGCAGTGGTTAATCTTCCATATTTGTCACGTTCAACATCATAATCCTAATCAAAATAAATCTCAAATTTAGTGCAAGTACTTATTAAAAAATAAAATTTCATTTAATAGAATAATAATATAAGACTTACTTCTTTAACTACTAGTTTGCGCCCTTTAATATCAAATCGATGCATTTTTTCCACTGCAACTTTGACTGATTCAGAATCTTCAAATTCAACAATGCCGCAACCTCTGGGTTTGTCATTTTCATCCGTAAATAATTCAACGTGAGCAACTTTACCCACTTCTGTTCTAAATAAATCCTTTAAATCCTGCCATCGGAAATCGTATGGAATATTTGATACATAAATGCGTCGATCGGCTACTTTTCTTCCTCGATCGTTTCTTTCGCGACTACGATCTCTACTAGTTGAATTAACGCGATTCGGTCGGTCTGATCTACGCATTCGGTCACGTTCCCTGCTTCTATCTCTATCATCACTATTCGACATTGTATTTCTGAAAAAGATATAAATCTAAACAAACTAAGTACAAAAATAAATTCAAACTTCAGCATTAGTTTTTAGATTTTCATTTTTACCGGTTTACACAGCCCTTTATCAATAAACGCTAATTACTTACTCTTCCGTTTTCATAGTTTATTAAACACTAATTCCAAATTAACCTAAACTTTTATGACTAAATTGTTGACAAGAGAAAATTTTATAAATTTATTTCATAAATTATTATTACAAAAAATTAGAACGAACTAAAGCTTAGCTACTGAAAGCGTCTCCAAAATGGCTGAGACCGGTAGAAGAACGACTAAGATGCCAGTTGTGTTTTAGCAAAGTTGAAGATAGCAATAATAGACGCCACTTCAATAGAGATGGCGTACGGAAACTACTACGGTAGTCAGCAGAAAATTAGAAAACTGTTTTAAATTGACATATGAAAGCTTTTAGGTAATTTAGATTTATTAAATTATATTATAATTATATCAAAATGTAAGCAGGTACAAAGGTAATTGGAATTGCTGAAAGTTTGTAGCGGTAGATGATATATGTCACATTACACTGCCATATTTGAATTTTGCGAGTTCCGATTTTATTCGCAAATTAAAGGCTTGTTTGAATTTTCATTTTACTGTTATGAACTGGCCTTCAGCCATCGAGCAGGAAATGATATAGATGGGACTCTCCGCCGATTTCCGCGGGCGCGCCTTAAATCTAGGACGAGGCTAGATGGGAAACGAGTATCGAAAAGCGAAACCTTCGATATTTGCATAATTTCTTACAAATTGACGAACGGACGTGGATGATTATATAAGATTTAGATTATTTTTGCATGAGTTAATACTGGAATCGCGGTTAGACCAGGAATGAGCAAAGAAATCCGTATATCTCGATGGTGCAATCTTGTGCCATTAGTAAAAATCGTCTAGTTAATTAATTAAGCAATTAATTAACACACTTTAATTACGAATAGGATTGGGAATCGAAATTATGATAACAATTGCTTGATAACTAACAATCTAGGTTAAAATTAATTAATAAATTAGGGCAGAACTCAGCAATCTCGTTAAAGTTGCATTCAATTACGCAATATACTCTAAATTGGCGTCTTCCCGTAATTAAAACGAAATTCCTTAATAAATAATTAGTTAATATTAGCATTTTAGCAAAATATTTAGATAAATCAAACTGAATAAACAAATAAATAAATCAAATAAATTCAATCGAAAATATAATAATAATTGCTTAATAATTTTAGATTTAAATTAAAATTAATTAACGAATTATTGAAATTTACAATGAATTGCGCAAGATAGTAAGATAAATTAGCGCTTTTCAATAATTAGAAAGAAATCTAGTCAGAAATAATTAATTATAGCATTTTAGTAAACTATTTAGATTAATAATTAAAAAATCAAATTAACCCAGACGGCAAAACTTTTCCAAATGAATTCTTTTTAAGCAATTTCTGCTTAAAAAGAATTCATTTGGGATAGTTTTGCCGTCTGGGTAAGTTTATAAATAAATAAATTTAAGTTCAATCAAATAAATCCGAATGAAATTAGTTAAAATTAATAATTTTTAGTCATTAAATAAATTAAAAATCATTCGGAGTACAAATAATTTAGATTAGACTATTAATTGAAAAGATTTATTAAATAAAAGGTATAATTTATTAATAAAATAGTAAAAAGAACAGCTTGCGCAATATTAAATACTAATAATGAAAACTAATTAGAGAGTCAGGAAACTCAGCCAGGGCTCGCTCAGGGAAAGGGTAATTAACATTCAAGGAAAATTGCAATCACCCAATTACCCGGACAAGAGTAATTACAGGTTTTTCCCCGCCTCAAGGCCATTTTTAACCGTTGGAAAGGAGACAGGCCGTACCTGTAAACATCCAACGGCTAAAACCTTCCTGGAAAAGAAGGGCTAAACCGACAAACAACTCCTGGAAAATGTAATCAGGAGATGATCAGACCGGTCAGAACCGGCGATTTTGCTGCACTTGTGTTATTGGGGAAGTTATTAAAATATTTTTAAAACATTTTGAAAGGGTTTCTGTGCTATTAGGGTTCTGACCTACATTTTTTTATTAATAAAATAAACAATAATTTATGGTTTCGGCACCGAGTTGCCATATATCTACATAAATTGTAGGATAGGGCGTATTCGTGGGTGTTCATCAAGATTCCCACCAACGTTAGTTTCCGATTCATGACCCAAGATCAGTTCATCATAACAACAAAATCGAACCGGAGCTAGAATTAGAAGGCATCGGTGAGCCGCCCATCTAGGATCATTCTACAGCCAATGACCAGCTAGGTCGTAACAATGGATCTCTGGCATTGGTAATTTGGCTACTCATCACTGCTCTTAGTCGGAGGAGCACTGTTAATATTTTAAAACAATGTATGCTTTGTATTCTTCTATTTAATCAATTTAATATATTAAAAAGTAGACAATTTATAATGCAATAATGACTTCAGTATTAAAAAATATTAATAAAATACAATCCAATAAATATTCCATATTATTACCTACATATAACGAAATTGAAAATCTACCTATTATTGTTTGGCTTATCAATAAATTCATGAATGAATCGTAAGTTAAATTTTATACCAATGTATATTTTTTGAAAACTAATACTTTATAGAACTATAATTTTTAGTAAAATACAATATGAAATTATTATTATCGATGATGGATCACCAGATGGAACTTTAAAGATTGCAAAGCAACTACAAAATTTATATGGACAAGAAAAAATTGTTCTGAGACCAAGGGAAAGGAAATTAGGGCTGGGTTCAGCATATATTTATGGTATTACACAAGCTACAGGCAATTTCATTATTATAATGGATGCTGATTTATCTCATCATGTAAGTAATTTAAATACTTTAATTATAAATTGTTGAATATTCAGTAAAATTTTAACTTATCGAAGCATTATATTTTAAGCCTAAATTTATTTCAAAAATGATTGAAAAACAAACTGAATATGACTATGACATAGTTACTGGAACAAGGTACAATGAAGGTGGTGGCGTTCATGGTTGGGATTTAAAAAGAAAACTAATTAGTCGAGGCGCTAATTTTATAACTCAAATTTTATTAAGACCAGGTGTAAGCGATCTCACTGGAAGCTTCAGGTAATATGTTATATTGCTGATTTTAGTTTTTTAGTAATAAAATAATGGCTTTCATAAAATTAATTTTTACAGGTTATACAAAAAAGAAGTTTTAGAAAAATTAATTCATTCTTGTTTATCAAAAGGATATGTTTTTCAAATGGAAATTATAGTTAAAGCAAGACAATATGGTTATACCATTGGAGAGGTGCCTATTTCATTTGTAGATAGAGTATATGGAGAATCAAAGCTCGGTGGTTCAGAAATTATTCAATTTATTAAAGGTCTTCTTTATTTATTTGCTACTACGTAAAAAAGGTGTAATTATTCTTTATTTATTTTTTAACTTGTTCATTGGAAATTGAATATAAAATAAATTATTGAAAATCTTAAGTGTTTGTTACTTTCTAAAAACTTCATACTTTATTTAATTATTTTACTTATACAATCAATAATTTTATTTTTCCACGCGAGATTCATTCGGTTTTCGAGTATTTATCGATCTCGACCCGAGGATATCGAATTATCGCTTAATTTTATCGAATTATAAAAAAAAAAATGGAACAATGCGTGGTGCGCGCCGGAATCAAACTAGTTATGGTTTTAATTAATTACTTTATATAATTTAAAATTTTTATAATCACTTAATAGTTTTTTATTCGATTGTATATTCAAGTCTCAGGTCTATGGTCAAATATTTATTATCTTTTAGTATATTACTAGTTAAATTCAGGAGCGCGTCGCGCGCCGACGTTTGCATTTCGTCATTCGCTTTTTTTTCATAAATCGATAAAATCAAGCGATAATTCGATATCCTCGGCTCGATAAATACTCGAGAACCGAACAATCCCTACTGAAAAATCTCAGGTGAGATCTCACCTAAGAACTCACCTGAGATCTCACCTGGGATCTCACGCCAAAATCTCATGTAACGAAAAAACTAAGTCTAACAAGTCAGAAGAAATCTAAGTCCGACCAAAAACTATATAGTCCGCCAAATTTTCAGTTTTTCCATTTAAAGCATTTTCCAGTTGATGTAAGCAATACAACAAAAGGAACCATTTTTTTTTTAATTTTTCTAACTTGATTTTACGGCACAGAAACGAAGTCCAGCTTCTCAGGAAAAATCTGTTTGGCCGCAAAAAATACGCTCTACCAAATTTTCAGCTTTTCCATTTCAAGCATTTTCCAATTGATCTAGACAAGAGCAAAAAGTCGTGATTTTTTAATTTTTCTAACTCATTTTTACGACGCAGAAACTAAGTCCAGTTCAGCAGGAAAAATTTAAGTCCGACCGCAAAAAATGTGCTCTATCAAATTTTCAGCTTTTGCATTTCAAGCATTTTCTAATTGATCTATATAACAGAAAAGGACACCGATTTTTTAATTTTTCAAAGTAGCTTTTATGACGCTGAAACTAAGTCCAGCTTCCTCCTAAATAATTTATTTTTCCATTATTATCTCGTTTTTATTATTATTTTATTTTTATATGCTCATTTTAGAATTTAATGAACAGCAAACAAAATTTAAATAAAACTTTTGTTATTGGAATATTTATAATTCTAACAAACAGCTAGAATTTTTGAAATTCCTTGCGCAAAGCTCGATTTCGTGCCAACTTGAATAAAAATCATGCACCAAATCAAGCTCTTACAAGGCGTATAAAAAAATAATGTTCAATACAAGAGCATAAAGGTGATTTTAACTTGGTGTTATTTTTTCACACTATCTTCGTTTTGAAAAAAATTAAATAAAAATTTCAAGTAAATTGAATATTCTCTAACTATTATTAGTCACAGAAAAGTAATCTTTTGTATTTTATTTAAACTATATTGTTAAAACTAATGTAAAAAGTTATAATAAAATAATAATAATAATAAAAATATGACAGTACTATGCTATATCTATAATCGCAATACCATCCATAACTTAAAATCGTTATAAAACAAAAACTAGTACATGAACTTCAAAAATTCTTTTTAATTTTGAAAGTTTAGTTAAAGACAAAAAAAAAAATAAGTGGGCGATCATTGAAAGAGATCGATTATTCACTAAGATACAGCTATTCAAAAAATTGAAACAAAATAAATAAAACTTTAATATCTTTTAAACTAATACGTTTCATAAGCAGAAAAACTATACATCTCTGAACATTAAAAGATCTACCTTTTCCCAAAATTTCAAGTAATTTAAAGTCTTTTTACTTCCGTAATCGTTTGAGAAAGAAAACTCATTTTTTTCGGTTTTCAGCTTTTTATTCAAAAACAAATTGACAAAATGGCTTGAAATTTTTACAAATTATAGTTACATATATTCTTAATTAACGAAAATTTTTTCAGAGCAGTTGATAATTTAATTTAAGAATTATAAGCCTTTTTAACAAAAATACGCTTTTATTAAAAACAAAAGAACCATAAGAGCTAGGATAACTTTTTTTCTCTGAAATTATAGATTTTCTTATGCTCTTTAAATTGGCCTTTGATCGATTCAAATATCTTAATCCTATCATTAAAAAAGAGTAAAATTAAATTTTTCAAAAATCGAAAATTTGCGATAAAAAAAGGAAAAAAAATGAGCCGTGAACGATGAAAATTCGTTCAGTAGAAGCTGAGATCCAGGCGTATCCACACACACGCACACACGCGCGCGCATGCACACGCACACACACATCCATACAGACATTTTTCAAAAACCATTTATTCTTGTTCCTGAAGCCTTCAAATACAATTATAACCGATTGTTCGAACAACTCCAAAAATTACTATCACAATACTTCCTCTAGGAGGAAGCAATATAGTCCGCCAAATTTTCAGCTTTTCTATTTAAATATTCCAGTGGATGTAGGCAATAAAAAAAGGAAACAGTTTTTTTTAATTTTTCTAATTTGATTGTACGGGACAGAAACTAAATCCAGCGTAGCAGGAACAATCTGTCTTACCGCAAAAAAATATACTCTACCAAATTATTTGTTTTCATTTTAAGCATTTTCCAGTTGATTTAGCCAATAAAAAAGGAACCTGTTTTTTAATTTTTCTAACTTGCTTTTACTGCGCAGAAACTAAGCCCAGCCTAGCAGGAAAAAGGCTATAGCCGAAATGAAATCTGCCTTTAGCGATTTCGAAAAACTGACTGGGCCAATCGAAAGTACATTAAAAAAAAACCCCTCAGCCAAA
>JAWWEO010000025.1:22931-33028 GCA_035582975.1 Ormyrus labotus
TATTGCCCTCTCTCTTTTATCCTGTCCTCAGCGCTTTAGGCAGGAGGCGCAGTCTATCTCTATAAGTCTATGGTTCGGGGCCGATTTGACTACCTTATCCGACTCGACCCTTGATATTTTTTCATATTATGTCCAAATGAATAAATAAACAAGTAGAGTTACAAATATATAACTGTAAAATCAAAATATTGATTAAAAAATAAAAAAAAATCCACAACTGTTTAATGTTTCCGAACATATCCTAATATTATAAAAAATTTATTTGATAGCTATTAGGTCATTAGGTCTTGCAGTACTAAGTTTATAACCTCTTAAACTGTCAAACTGTATTTACTTGAATAATCCTGTAACGGTCGGCTAGTTCAGCCGTTGCATGATTTTAATAGACTAATTTTTAAGCTCTCAAGCGCAGGAGAGCAAATAAAAGAATACCGAAAACACAGGGCGGCTTTAAGTGAGAGCTGAGACTCTCGACAACGGATGAGCACGATTCTTCTTCGCGTTCTCGTTGACTCCTCGGCTGCCTGCACTGCTGCTGAAATGCGGGAAAAAGAAACAACCGGGAAATGAATAACACGGACTTAAAATGTAAGACGTGATTATTAACAAAAAGCAAAAAAAAAAGAAACAAAATAAGAAAACAAAGATAACTTTAGTTAAACACCAGTAGAAGGCGCGAGGCAGCCAGGCGAGCGGCGCGGCGCAAGAAAGGCTGAGAGAGAGAGAGAAAAAATCGAAATTCGCCCAGAGCGGGCAGTTACATTTAAACTGCGAAGGCTCTGTCAAAAACTCTCGCTGGGAGACTCGGTCAGCTCCTCTGCGTCGTCGCTGGGAAATTCGCCGGATCTGGGCATCAAGCAGAGCACTACACAAAGGGCGCACAGAAACAAAGAAACGACGCGGCACGGGCAATAAGTTCGTCGCGGGGTCAAGCTTCGTCCCGAACGAATGTGCAAGGCAATCTGCCTAATACGCGCTTCTCGCGCTCTCGCGACACCGCTTTCTCTCTCTAACCCTCTCTCTCTCTCTCTCTCTTACCTTAGCGCCCGCCGCGTCTTCTGCTCTCCTCGGCACCTAGAAAATTCTAATACATATTAGAAAAATAAGAACACGGGCTTATCAGAGAGAGAGAGGAATGTAACGTTCGTTACACTACCCTCCCCCGTACGCTGGTAGCCGGTCGGCGTGCCAGCTCTCGAGATTCACCCTCTCTCTCTCTCGGGTACTACTTATGCGGGTAATCGCAACGATGTAGGATCGGGATCGAGGGGATCACGAAATAGCTTAGCCGAGATTTGGTAGGAAAATACATCTTATTTTAAGCGATTTCGCGGGCCACGGTGCACGCATTGCACCGCAGCGATCACGCAATTAGTGCGCTTCTAGCAGCGATATGGCGATGGCGCCAAGCGCCTACATGTACCGCGGGTGGTCTGCGCGGTTCTGACTCGCGTCCTTTCGCCACGCTGGGGTGGCCGCCGATGTAGCAGGATCGCGTGGACACCTGCCTCGGGTTCTCGCGGGCGTACTGCGCCTCGCGCAACCTCTTCTTAACTTCGTCCTCCTTGGCCTCGTGCGCTCGACGGAGTGCCGCTAACTCCTCGCGAATCTTCGCTTCTTCTTTCTCCGCCTCCTTCTGAGCGCGGAAACGGAGCTTGATGAAGGGAACCTTCTCCGCGACGTGCCGCTCTTCTTCCGCTATTGCAGGATAGCGCCCTGCGCGTTCACGCCCCCGGAAGCCGTAATCGCGGCAAAAGACCTCCAGCGCAGAGAAGGCCTTCTCTTGCGCTTGCGCGGCTTCATCCTTGAGCCTCTTGGCCTCGGTGAGGAGGCCGCGGACTCGCAGTCACTCTGCCTCCAAGGCAGCTCCATACTTGGGGCGCTCCTCCTCGGCTCCAGGAGCTCCAGCTCAGTCCTACGCTCCGAGTCGGTGTCGGCGCCGTCTTAGTAGCTCGAGGCCTCGCCACCTGGGGGGTTTGCGTCCCGCTGCCTCTGCTCATCCTCCGCATTCTCCTCCTTGACCAGAGTCAGGCGCGTCATCGCGTCGACAGCGTCTCTCGTGGTCGGGGTTGATTTATCCATCTGAAAAAGGGGATTCAGGTTAGCCAACAATTGAGAGCGCGCTCGCTGGCGCGATCACGCTCGATGCGTGCGATCTGCCTTCGCTGCCTTCGCCCGAGTTATTCGCGGGGTTACGCTTTGAGCCGGAATTACGTTGGACGCGTGCTTAACAGTGTCAACGGTGACCCGGGTCTTACGCGGTCTACCTCGCTTTCGTGGCGCTTCAGCGGTCGGGTATTCGCTCGCAGAGGTGCTCGCACGCTGAATATCACTCGCGGTGATGTTCGCACGCTGAGTTTCGCTCGGAGTCTCGCTGTTCTTTGAACTTGTTTCGCAGTCCGGTGAGTCTTCTGTCGAGATGTCCTCTTCTTCTTCCTCTTCTTGAATACCGGAGTTTCGGTAGAAAGGCTTGAGGTCGCCGACGTGGTGCTTACCGACGGACTGCCCTTGCTGGTCAACGAGCTCGTAAACTTTTGAGCCTAGCTGTGCGGCGACGCGGTAGGGTCCTGCGTATTTCGGAGCTAGCTTAGCGGCGATGCCTTGAGTAGCACGAGAAAGCACGCGATTTCACTTAATTACTTCGTCGCCAACTTTATAATTAACGTCGCGGTGACGCGCGTTGTAATATTCTGCTTAACGCGCTTGCGCTTTCTTAGAATTTTCGCCGGCTAAGTCGTGCACGTCGGGCAATGATCACATCCGTTCGATACATCGCTGAACAGAAGAAGCCTCTTCCTGGGCGATGGCCGCGGCGCGCCACAATGACGGCCCGTGAAGCCGGTTGGGCAGCGTTCCAGCGAAAGGAAGGGAGACGCGGGAAGCGGCACGCCAGGAGGCTCTGCGCCTCCGAGAAGAGTGCCTCCGCTCGGAGAGGGAGGTGGCCGCAGCCCGCAAACCCACCCAGGCCGCTGAGGAGAAAGCTCGACGGCTCCGAGCCCAAAAGGAGGAGACCCGCCGGGTGGCAGAAGGGCGCTAGAAGCCGGGCGTTCCGCCTGCGGAACCGGCTCCAACAGGGACCAAGGGCGCTCATCGGTCGTGCCATTGGTGTGGTAGGCCCGGGGTAAGATGTCCCGACAAGGCCACACACCGGATCACCCGGCCGCGCTTGGCCAACAAGCCCTCATAGGTCCCCGCTACCTGTGCGCCCCTTCGTTAAGTTTCTTTTTTTTTACTTTTATAGTTTTCTATAATAAATAGAGATAATCAGGATTCGTCGTACGTTCATTGGATACCCCTTTCCATCCCGTCCTCTAGGTTTACAGATGTCGCATCCAGGGTATGCGAAATCTGGGTGCGGGGTGTAACGAGATGGCTCAGTTGAGCCGTTCCGAGTGAGAGTGAAAGAAAGTAGAGAGAGAGAGCTGCTCGAGAGCGGAGCTGCGCACGACAAGCTGCGCGCGCGGTCCGCCGCGTGGCGGGCGGCGACCGCCATGTTACGCGCTCTCTTGCCTGATGTAAGCGGGAGAGGCGCGTGGCGCGCAAGGTGGGGCAAGCCACTTTGCGCGCCAGTTCTCTGCCCGTCATTTGCAGCTACGCCATGTTTTCCCCGCTCCTCCTATCTCCGCCGTTCTAGGGATTTTTCGTGCGTGCAGTGAGTGCGATACCGGTGGAGGCGCTTCTAGCCCCACTCCTGCTTCTGCACCAGAGAGAGTGAGCGCCTACAGCCGTCTCCACATCGGCCGTGAGAGCCGGTTAGATACGCAGAGAGGAGCAGCCGGTGAGCCGGCATCTTCGGCCCCGGCAACCGGCAGAGAGAGAGAGAGAGAGAGAGAGAGAGAGAGAGAGAGAGAGAGAAAGAGCGAGAGTTGGTATTCTCGACGACTACGTCTGCGACTGCGAGGCTGGCCAGCCCTATAAAGTAGGTTATTAATTGTAATCTGTAGCGACATTTCGCGCATTTCTCAGCCGTTCTCACGGCTAACGCAAGGAACTGCAAATCGAATTTTCCCCGGTGCGGAACCCGGGAAGGCCGACATTTCGGGCGGTTCGGCAGCGGCCGAACCCGACCGAGCGGCACCGAGTGCGCGCGAACAAAGTCTCGGCCTGCGCAGGTTAGATTCTTTCAATAGATTCTTTTTATTCCTTTTGTTTCGTTATATTTAATAAACGGTTCACGCATTCGGCGTGAACCTTATTTTACATAAATCTTTTTGTAGGATTATTGAGCGAGTTCCTAGCCCCGAATCCTCCCGCTACCGACGTACAATTTATCGTGGTTTTCAGCTAGCCGGCGGAAACGAGGAAACAGCTAACGGGGTTTTAAGCTGCGGCTTAAATAAAGAAGAAAGCCGCAGCGTTGTTAACGGTGACGCCGGAGCGTAAGAGAGACGCCCGGCTACAAATAAATAAAATCTTATTTATTTACCGACTTCGGTCAGAAGTTGCCCCGTTACACCATATAGAATCCATATAGATTTCTATATAACGAATTGAAACAGATTTCTACATAGATATCTAGATAGATATCTATATAGATTCTATATCGATTCCATATAGATTTCTACATAGAATCTATAGAAATTTTTTTAATAGGGTAGCTATAATCTTTTTTTTATATTTAATAAGGGTACTCTTTTTTAGTAATTAAAATCAATTTTTGTAAAATGTCTAATCATACTCAGCATCATGAAAACTTTCATTATCATGAAGTCCTAAAATATCACAAGCAAAGTGAGATAATTTAAACATCCCAGGACCTTTACGTTCTGGAAATGCATTTTTTTAAACTGTTAAAGTATCCGTAAATCCAATGATATTGAATTAATTTTGCAAGTTGCATTTTACAATATTTTTGACTAGTCTTGTAGGATCAGAATTAGCGTTGTAGGCAACTAATAATATTAGTTTTTGTACCGATGATAAAAATGCCCTGAAAGAAAGTAATGCATCTTGCAATTAATATGAAATTACGAGTTTATCGCGAAAATATAACTTTCCAGATCCACTAATTAGTCCAGTAATTTTACTTGCTACTTCAGAGATTCTTTGAGTAGGAGTTACGTAAATACTAAAACTAACATCGTTATATCTAGCACCAATTTGTAAAGTTTCATCACTCCTAGCTAATCCCAAAGTTTCCAAATTAAAATAAACTGGACAGTAGCCTTCATATGTTGAATTGAAATTAACCACCTCTAATATATATAATATTAATGTTGATTATAATTTAATCAACATTGATTCTGCAATTAGATTTGTAAGTTAAACCCTCTGATTTTGACGCTCTTTAGCCAATTGAATACTTGGAATAGTCTTGTGTTTGCTTGCGAAGCAGAGAATTCAATTACTGGACACAGTACGGAAAAAAATACACGAGATTCTCTGAACTCTGAAAAATATATTGGAATTTTTTTGCACCCCGATTGCCAAACTAATTTTGGAGAAAAAAATTATTAAAGTTTACCTGTTATACATGGTAGCAATGGGTATCGCACCGTTACGTGCACTATCATTAACGCGTTACTATACTAAAACATTGCATTGGATAATGCAAAAGTAGGGTATGAAAGTTGAAAATTGCTACTTTTTTTGGTTGAATGCAAATGAGGGGTAGTCGAACTAATTAACGAGATATGTGGTGTAGAAAAATAAAAAATATACGATTTCATAACCAATTCCGCGTTCTCTGTAAACGTGGCAACGTTGCATTTTCTATTCGCCATTTCGGCGCGCTCTTTTAAATCTTATGAAGTGCCATAGAACATCTTTTATCGATTCGTGATAGAAAAAGTCAATACAAGCTTAACAAAAAACTAACACATTATTCTTAGAAGTACAAAAAGTGATTACAAGTCGAAATCAAAACTTTTGTCCGAGAAATTTCCGAAATATTGTGTTACAAAGTTTTTTTCACGGCATATTGACTCCGAGACGTGCGGAAACAGCGAATGGTGGGGGGAGAGAATGAAGTAACGGCAACTAATGAAAGAAACATGTTAATAAATCTTTTATTTCTAGGATCAACAATCTAGGACTTTAAAAACTATTTATTACGCAATTAACAGTGACTGCCGCGTTCTAACCACCTTAATTAAGAGCTACATTATATTAATACAAATATAAAATATATAAGGAAAACATTTATAAGATTTAAACATTTATAAAAACTAATCTTCATTAGAAAATAATTTGAATACTGTATCTAAAATTTTTTTATTAGTTGTGATGCGAGGTTTGCCGTCTACACTTTCTGCAAATAAAATGCGAATGCCTTCCTGACCATTTTTTTTAAAAGTATCTTGCAAAATTTTTGTTGTTATACCAGCCTTTGCCAATTTATTTAATATGCCCTGAGAAATCTTATTTTTGTAAATTTGTAAATTAGCTTTTATAATTTTGACAGCATTGTTGTTTTCTTTTGATCTTAACAATTGATTAAGCGTTTTTGCATGAGCCTTAATTGTATCATTTCTAATTCCAATTTCACGTAGAAGTTTCAAAAGTATACAGACGTCGTTAACTGCATTATGCAGTTCTTCAGTATTCTCATTAGGTAAAAAGTCCGCAGCTAAAGCTTGTATACGAATTTTTTTTTTTTTTTTTCTTACTATCAATAAGGAATATTTTCAAGATGGGTAATGAATCTGAGCAACCACATAAAACGGATTTAAATTCTTCGATCAATCGTAAATCTATTAAAAGATTTATTATTCTTAGCACATCAAAGCTGGATTCAAAAAATTGTATATTAAAATTAAAAACGGAATTTATCATAATCTAGAAAATTTGTAAGAATTATTAATACCTAAAGCCATTATGTGCAAGTAGAATGATTGGACAATTAAAACTGTTGAGGTAAGTCAAAAAATTTGTACAAACGACTTTAGCTGGGAAAGCTTCTAGTTTTTTTTCTTCATAATACAGTTCGCCAGCTACTAGTTGCAAACCTGTTACTTTAAACGCTTTTTTCGATATCCGTCTTGATGGAATAATATACGAATTAAATGTATTTTCTTCAGTACAAGCTGCAATCTAAAAAATCAAATAGTACAATTTTAGATATTCCAATTTGTGTTTTTGTACATAAAATAAAAAAAAACATACTTACCTGACAGATTTCATCATATTTAGATAAACCTGTTGTTTCTAAATCAAAAACAACTACCTTGAATTCATTCAAAGATTTAAGTGTAGAATTTCCAATTTCTGATTGTTGGGATAGTACTGCAGAAACATCATCTAAAGAAACACCACTTTCATAAGTGACACCTTCTTTGCGAGAATCAGCAGAATTTTTTGTCTTGCGTTGTTTTTTTAATTGTAACCTTCTTTTCTTCCGATTTATTGTTTTATTCAAAATTTTCCGATTTTCTCTCTTAATATCTTTATTTTTCCGGAATTTTTCCGATAGAGGCGCTGGCATTATTTGTAATTTGTTTCGAACGTTCGAATAGTAGTTGTAGCCTATATTCTTTTGGCATACAGCTGCAGCAACGCGAAAATTCAAAGAATTTGAAGAACTATAATGCCTCGATTTAGGACTTTTGCTCGCTATCATATGGTCAACAGACTCATTGCTTTGCGTTGAACCACAATTTGCAATTTTCTCGGCATTATCAGCATAGCGAGCAAATATTTTCGTTAAAGAAACTCGTAAGTCCGTGTCTTGCAATGGTTTTCCTTTAGGTAGATTTTTGTGTACGTAGATGTCATCAGGGTTATTTGTTGCACCGCACCAATCTTCACACAGCTTGTGATCTCCGAAAGCATGCAAAACAACGCTTCGTAGAGCTTTTGCAATTTTCTCAGCATTACCTTTATTTTTCTTCACAGCATGAGAAAAGCAGTGCGAAAAATATTCGATGAGTTTATGAGGTAGTTTTAATGTATATAATGCACTCGTCATAGACTTATGTGTATGATTATAATCAGACCATTTTTTGATTTCATATGAGGCTAATCTACGTACAGCAGCGATCGTACTGGAATCATCGTCTCCAATTAGAACGGTTATTCTTACATTTTCTTGCTTAAACAAAACATTTTTGTGAATCAGTTTCACTGCCATATCAGACTCCATGGATTTTGTCGAACCCTGATGGTTTTTTCGATAATCGTGTTCTTTGCTTTGACCATCAATGCATCTATGGCAGCTTGTAGATCGAACTGCATAAGATATTATCTTTCCAGAATAATGTCCTGTAAGAGTCCCATGACCAACAATGTACGAGTAATAATTTACTTTAGTATTGATTAAGAATTTATCTTTAGTTAAAAAACGGTTTACTGAACTATACATAATTTTATTTATGAATTAAATACCAGATAAGCTGTTGTAACAATGACCGGTGCCACGCTTTTACCAACCAGCATCGTAGCCTGCTGTCAAATCGATTGTATCAGACTCTTCACTTTTTACTTGCAAATCGAGCTTTACTCTACAAAAGCAAAAATTATACTGACATTTTCATAATAGTCACCTCACATTCTCATACCAATTTTATTTTGTAATGAATATTGAAATATATGCAGGATTATATGCAGGATTATGTAGGAAACCATCTATTATGAGCAATGACGATATTTTGTGATATATAAAAAATTGTTATTTATTGCGCATAATACCTTTGAATACAGTAAAATATAATTAAATTGTATAAGTGTAGCATATAAACCATCTTATTATGTACTTAGGAATAACTTTGCGACATAACTTTCGACGCATCGGGACGATTACGTATCGCGCCGTTTATTGTGTGTGTGTCCGGCTAACTCTTACCTCCGCGTGCACTTGCCCGTGTTGTGCACGCGTACCTTGGTGGCGCGTGGATCCTTTTCGGCGCCACACACACTTACGCCGAATTATTGTTTAGCTGCAGATATTTATTGGAGAGGGAAAATGTAGCATGCAAATAAACGATCGCGTGATTAATTGAAATTGATCGTCGAGCTAGTTTCGCTCGAGTCTATCTTTATTTTAAACAAATCTCTTAAATCACAAATGCTTTCTCGCAAGACGCGCTCGAATTTCGCTCGCTCTTAGAACTACGTCGCGCTTGGCTTTACAACAATATTTCGCACGGATCACCGAATTATTAATTAGATTAAGTGAGTTTTAACAATCGCTAACGCACTACGTCAAACGCGCTCTGGATTCATTATCGCGCTAAACTTTTGACGCTAAATTCACGCTCATGATCGCGTCTACCTGGTCGCGCTGCTTATAGACGCTTCTGCCGCTGCTCGTACGATGTTCGCCATTCGTCTTGGCGTCTGCGTCGGCTTTCGGCTCGCAGTCGCTGTATCGGCTGCTAGACGTGGATAGCCCCAGGATGCTGCTCGCTCTCCTGGATATTGGCGACGGTGGTGTTCATCAGCTGGGCTTGCACTGACCACCGATCACGAGCACTTGGCGCGAGCGCGACCCGACCTTCTTGGTCGTTAGACTGGGCGAGAGTGAGTCCTCGACTCTCTCCCGAAATTTCTAACACTGCGCGCTCCCCACTAATTGTTTACCTCCGAGAAATGTTCGTCCGCGTGTTTACATCGCGCTCGTACGCGTAGCTACTCGACTTTCTTTTCGCGCGAGCCTCGGCAATACTTGCCGAAAATGACTTTTAATTTTAAAATTAAAGATTTTAAAATTTTGTTTGTGCGTGGCAAAACGCCACGTCACAACTTTGAATACATCATTAAAAAATAAAAATTACAAAAGAAGTAGATTGCTTATAAAATAAAAAAGTATAAAAAAATCAGTTATATAAAAAGTTCATCTAGAAATTAAAATATTAAAAACTTATTTACAATTGATTGCGGTTTCCAAACAAAACTGTAATAAAAATATTCATATTCCGTAGTACCTGCATCCTTACGTGTAAAATCAATTATCTTACAAGGAGAGTGTACGACATTTGGGTAATGGATTTTCCTGCAACTTTAGGGTATATTTTCTAATGTTAAAATATGAAGGAAGCCGCGTCCGTTAGGCCTAACGCTCGATTTTTCAAAAGTTATGTGCTCTTATAAAAAATTTAAGAAAAATCGATTTTTGTATAGTCGCGTATAACTTTTCAACTATTAATGGTACAGTATTTTAA